>VMDO01003655.1:36846-139065 GCA_007922755.1 Pedetes capensis
TTGTTGTTGTTGTTGTTGTTGTTTTTCTTTGCAGTACTGGGGATTGGACCCAGGGCCTTGCACATATACTATGATTTAAATCTAAAATGTGCTCCTAAGGTCATGTGTTTAAACATTGGTCTGTAGCTGGTAACATTATTTGTGGAGGCTATGGAAACTTTGGGAGGTGGGATTCCAGCTTTGTGGAGGGGCTTCTGGGGGATGGGCCTTTAGAGGTTTCACACCAACCTGCAACTCTCTGCTCTCTGCTTCCTGATCTCCAAGATGTGAGGTTCTGTGCCATAGGCCTTGCCACATCTGCCTTGCTACTACCATACCTGCCCTGCTGCCATTATGGACTGATCTGCTAACTGTGGGCCCCCAGTATATCTCTCCCCCAATTTTTTTTGGTCAGTTTCTCTGTCATAGCAACATATCACTTTGTAATTCAACACGTAAGGCAAGTGATCTACCACTGAGCTTTTCTTTTAACCCTTGTTTTTGTTTTCTATTTTGAGACAGCATCTCACTGAGTTGTACAGGTTGCCTCTGGCTTCAAACTCAAGATCCTCTTGCCTCAGTCCCTGAGTTGCTGGGATTACAGGTATGCACCATGACCTGGCTTTTTTTTTTTTTTTTGAAAGAAAGTGACAAACTCAGAGCTGTTATTTGGAAAGGTGAATTTGACAGGGGAACATCAGAGACTGAAAGTGAATACTTTAATTGTGTTTATCATGAGTTAGTTAAGAGATAGAAAAGCCTGATCTAGGTAAGGGGTACAGGGAATGGAAGAGACTCTTAGTATAAAAACTATAGATTTTTTCATTAGTTAAATAACTTGCTAGAATATAGACTAAAAAGAGGTATTGTTAAAAATATTAATAATAGAGGGGCCCTTAGATGCTCTATCAATGTAAAACTTCTAACTGAAATGTTAATAGAGTGTCTGAATGCTGATCTCTATGTTAAAATAAAGATAAATTCAGGTAACAAAGCTTTCTAAGGAAGAATTCCACCAGCAATTATTCTTACTCTGTGTTTATTTGGATATGAGAATCCTAACCTACCTTGAAGTGTGACAAATCTCAGGGACATGCCACCTTACTTTTTATAACCGGGGGAAATATCTAGCTTCTGTAGTAGATTCTAGATGGGATTAAATGATTACTCTACTAGGCTGAAAATAGATTGTAAATTCAAATTTTATCCGTTCTCCAAATAGGTGATCTAGCACACAGCAATCTGAAATGAAATTTACCTTTTTTGAGCAACAATAATCTGAAGAGTTCAGACCACAAAGGAGATAGAGGTGATTAAAATATGGGAAATATGTCATCTCATCAGTGTATTTAAAAAGTTATAAAGAAATTAGTTTTACGATGCTAGATTCTAACGGCTTCATATTTGCTGCAGAGAATATGACATTCACTTGTCAGCTTCAGATTTCAAATACACAAGGCTGTCTTTCTGTGGGACATTCATAATTAAATTCTAACCATTCTGAAGCAAAGGACTGAAGATGAGAAACTCAGAGTTGAGAGGGAGTTTTAGGGATTGTTTCTTTAGACTTCTCCAACCACGAGGGGGTGATGAGTGTTTTTAAAGTGGGGTGGTGCTCATGTTGCTGGTGGGAATCAAGAGTCAGAAGCTCTTGCCTTTAATTTAGACCTCTGCCTGTTTTACTAACTGTGATCTCAGGCAAGTGACTTTTCTCTATTGACTTATTTGTGAAATTGTAATGATACTGATTTCACAGAACTGTGGTGAACATTTAAGAGGTATTTATGCAAATGCCTAGCACAGTGTCTGGTACATTATAGATACTCAAAAAATAACAATTTTTGTTATTGCTTTATTGAATTCTCTTTGAATATCTCCTGTGATGTGGAAGTTACATGTTCTAGTGTATTACATTTTTGTCACAAATTCTCTATGGAGTGAAAATTTAACTCCCTGGAAATTCCGTTCTTTGTTCCAATGTTTTGCTATATGAAATAACAAAGAATATGTATATTTTTTATGCAGGACAAATCTTCAACTATTTTGAGATGGTTGTCATGTCTCTACTTAGTTTTTCTTGTTTAGGCTTAACAGATGGTTTAGTTGGGTTAAGAGATATAAACGAGTATGGAGGGAAGATTTCTTAGTTAAAAGGAGTAGCATATAAACTGTGGTGAAGAGAGTACTAAGTTATAAAGTTTCTCCTTCTGTTGTGTCCATTTTTTTGCCTCCAAATAGGGTTGGATTCCAAATAAAAACTATTTTTAATGTGTATTTAGGATTCTTTTATATTAGCATAAGGTTTTGTTATTTGATCATAAAATTTCTTCCTTTTATAATCTTTGATTTTATTCAGATGTCTCAGTTTAATCAACAAGTATTCTGAAGGAGTTAAAGTATTAAAGCTAAAGGATGTTAGATATTTCCTTTCACATATTTGATTTTATTTAATGATTCATAAGAAATTTATGTAACTTAGTCTTAAGGAAATCTACTGTAGTTTGTAAATACAACATTCTAAACTCACTTCATTTTCCACAACCTTATATGTAGTATGTATACACTTGTTCATGTATCACATATTTATTGAGCATCCTTTATTTACTAGGCACAGTGCTGAGGGCTTGGGTTAAATGTGATAAGCACTGTAAAGAATTTTATAGTACAGTATGATATAAATGGCTGAAGAGTTATAATTGTGATCACAGGGGAAGCAGAGTATACTATAAAAACTCATGGGATAAATATATAATTCAGGTTCAGGTTATTAGGAAAGACTAGCTGAATAAATGAGTTCCAACTGAGGCAGGGAGAATGAGTGAGAGAGGACAAGATGAGGAGAGAAGTGAGGGATATTTTAGGCAGAGGAAACAAGTGCAAAGGCCCAGAAATGAGAAGGAAAATGGTACTTTTGAAGAGCCGGAAGATGTTCAATATAGCTGAAATACATGTGTAAGAACTAAAGGTAAGAAGGGCATCAATGATCAGAAACTAGATCCTGAAAAAAAAGGGCAAGTTAAGAGGATTGGACTTCACACACACACACACACACACACACACACACACACACACACACACACACACACACAAGCATTAGGGATCCTTTGCAGAGCATCTAGAATAGAAATGATATGATTTTCAAATTAGAAACCTATTGTATTTGTTTGTTTGGTTTTGTTTGAAGCAGAGTCTTGCTGTATATCCCACGCTGGCTTCAAAAGTGCCATCCCCCTGTCTCAGCCTCCTGAATGCTGAGATTACAGGCATGACCACTAGGCAAGCCTCATAAACCTATTAAGTGTTATGGTTTGAATCTAAAATGTCCCTCAAAGGCCTTTTGTTTGAATATTTGCTTGCCAGGTGGCGGTGCTGTCCTGGGAATCTATGGAATTTTGGGAGGTGGATTCTAGCTTGCAGAGGTAGGTCCTAGCTTTGCAGAAGTAGGTCACCGGGAGCCAGCTTTTGAAGGTTTTATGTGGGCTTCCAGTATTTATGAGCTATCTCTTCTTCCTGTTTATCAACATGTAAGGTTCTTTGCCACAGGCCCTGCCTCTAGCTTCTCTTCCATGCCTACTCACCATTGTGGACTGAGATTCTCTAAACCATGAGCCTCAATAAACCTACCCTTCCTCCTTAAGTTGTTCCAGTGGGTATTTTGCCACAGCTGTACACAAGCTAACTCATTAGGTCAACCTAATTTTGCAAATCAGATGAATGGTTGTGCTTTGTTGGTTTGTTTTAGAAAGTGAACATAGGAGGAAAGATATGTTTAGGAGGGAGGGGTAGGTTAGGGAAAGGAAAAGTGAATTCAGTTTGAAGCCTGTTGAGTTTCAAATGTCTCTGGAACATCTGTTGGCTATATTTAGGAGTCAGTTAAATACATGGGTCAAGGTTCAAGAGTGGATTTGAACAGCAGAATATTTGTGACTCATCATATAGTAGAAGTTACCGAAGCTGTAGGAGTGGATACAATTTCACAAAGATAGTATACAAAGTGGGAAAAATAGTGTATGTGGGGGAGTAGTATACCCTGTATCCCAAGTTCATGTTCACTTGAAACCTCAGAAAGTGACCTTATTTGGAATAGAACCTTTGCCAATGTAATTAGTTAAGGTAAGATCAAATTGATTTTAAAGTGGGTGCTAATCTAATGACTTGCCTGCAGCCGTACCGCTGTGGCATCCCATCTTGTCAGATCTCGGAAGCTAAGCAGGGTCAGGCCTGGTGAGTACTTGGATGGGAGACTGCTTGGGAACACCAGGTGCCTTAGGCTTGGGAGAAGGACCTGGTAACCCACTCCCAAAAAGCAATCAGCCATTGAAAACCCATGAAGAGCAGAGAAGCACTGAAAATAGTGTTTTGCCTGTTGTATATGGCATCGTTATGAGTCAGACACCAACTTGAGGGCACCTAACAACAATAACAACAACTGGATGATTAATATCCTTAAAGTTAGAAGAGAAAAGGTGCATGCAGGGGGCCACTGTGGGATGATGACGGCAGCAGGGGTAAGTGGGATGCATTTGGACCACTGCCAACCAGCAGAAGCAAGGAGGATATAAGGAAAGATCCTGCCCTAGAGCTGCCAGACAGAGCATGGCCTTGCTGGCAATTTGATTTTGGATTGCTAGCCTCCAGAACAATGAGGGGGGAAAAAGAAGAGAATTCTGGTATTTAAATCACTTGACTTGTGCTCCTTTGTCATGGCAGCCTCAGGAAACTAACACAAACAGGAAATTGGGAAACCCCAGGACTAGAGGACCTGCAGGAGATTGAGAGGGACTAGTCAAAATGGCAGGAGGAAGAAAACTGGAGGGATTAGAGGCGTGGAGATAAAGTTAAGGAAGATTTCATGAAGAGCAAGAGTACTCAACACTGCCACATGCCACCAGGAAGGCAAGTAAAATATGGACTAATCTGTCCATGGAATTAATTGCAAAGTTGCCACAGACTCAGTGAAGTTGGCAACAGAAATTTCCACAGCATGTTTAATTGAAGAATAAATATATGTAGGAAGTAGAATCAGCACAGGTAACAACTCTTTCAAGAAATTTGCTGGGAATGTGCCGCGCATGTTGGCACACACCCATAATCCCAGCAATTTAGGAAGTGGAGGCAGGAGGATTGCAAATTTGAGGCCAGAGGCAGTCTGTGAAATTTAGTGAGACCCTGTCTCAAGACTGTCATTGTTGTTGGTAGGTGCCCTTAAGTCAGGTCCTATTCATAGTAACTCTATGCATAACAGAATGAAAGAGGCACTATATCTGACAGTGCTTCTCAACTATCCATAGGGTTTCAATGACTGATTGTTTTAGGAGTGCGCTGTTGGGTCCTTCTCCCATTTGTGTGCTGCTAGGGATCAAACCCAGGGCCTCAGAGTACACAGAGCAGCACTCTACCAATGGATCTAACCCCCTCCCTCTGCCTCAAGATTTGTTGTTGTTGTTGTTATTAGGTGCCATCGAGTCGGTATCCGACTCATAGCGACCCTCATAGGGTTTTCAATGGCTGAGTGCTTCGGGATTGCCTTGGGAGTGGATTGCCAGGCCCTTCTCCCATGCCTCAAGATAGAAGAGTTAAAAAATAAAAAATGGGCTGGGGTGCAGCTCAGTGGTACAGCACTTACAAAGCATGTGTGAGGCCCTGGGTTCAACTTCCCAGTACTGGGAAAAAAAGATGAAGAAAAAGAAACTTGCTGGAAAAGTGAATATGAAACAGAGCAGTAGCCAGAAAGAGATGGAATGATGATTTTTAAAGCCAGAGAGACTTGAGTGAGAACATTCAAAATGCTCATGGGTGATGGGGAGGAGCCCAGAGCAAGGGAGAGGCTGAAGTTAGAGGTGATAGAGAGGGTATCATTAATTGAATCATGCCTCTTTGAAGACAGAAAGTGAGCTCTGGAGATTGAGTGGAGGAACAGTTTCCTTTTCCTTTATACTTGGAGGAAATAAATTATAGGGAGAGGTGTAGACACATCTGTGGGCTTTCTGAAAGAAAGTTCAGGGAGTTCTCTTTTCTCTAGGAGGCAAGATCTTTGGCTGAGAGAGGAGTATCTGGTTGTTATTGTAAATTTTAGGAGGATAGGAACAGCCCGAAATCATCTCGACAGAATTGAAGACATTGCTGACCAGAGACTGTTGGGCAGCATTAAGCGTCCAGCTAAGACTGAAGACCTCATGTCAATATTGGGGCACCAAGTGCCGGTGGTGCTTTTATTTCCTAACAGCCTAGACAAGTTTTTGACTGTAGAGTTTTTTGCAGGACTGGGGAAATGAACCCAGGGACTCATACTTGCTTTTGCAAGCACTCTTACTACTTAGCTGCACCCCCAGTCCATTTTTCACCTTTTATTTTGAGGCAGGGTCTCGCTAAGTTACATAGTTTGCCTCTGTTCTGGAACTTGTGATCCTTTTGCCTCTGCCTCCTGAGTCACTGGGATTACATGTGTGCATCACCATGCTCTGCACTGATCATAGAGTTTTACCCCAACCTTACCCGACCAGTGATGCTAGGGTTGTGCTGGAATTTCCTAGTGGAAGAGCAAAAGTAAGAAACATAATTCTTGCTCTGGTGACTGGCCAGTCATTCTGGGGCTTGACGTGCCCTAATTAACCTTGGAAAGCACAACCTTTTTACAGCTCTCTTCACTGCCCCATTTTCATTCAGAGCCAATTGATATTTTCTGTGGGTTTTGGTATATTCAAATTTAAGTGATTAAAAATCTTAAAGCCAGTTAGAAAAATATTTTTGTCATTAATTCTTTAAATATTATTTCTTTTTGCCTATCAATTCCTCTGGTGATTCTAGTTATACGTAAATGAGGCTCCTCAAAGTTGTCCCATGGTCAGTGACACTCTCTTCTGGTTTATTTGAACTCTTTTCTCTGTATGTTTCCTTTAACTTTAGTTTTTACTTTGATATGCCTTCAAGTTTACTATTTTTTTTCTTCAATACCTAGTATGTTGTTAATTCCATTCACTACATTTAAAAAAATTGGACATTGTTATTTTTACCTCTGGAATTTTGATTTTGGTCTGCTTTTATGTTTCTTTTAAATCTTCATCTTTTTCTCTACCTTTTTGAACATATGAATATAATTATCAAAAACTATTTTAATATTATTGTCTACTAATTTTGATATGTGTCATTCTGGATAGGTTTTGATTAGTTGATTATGGGTTATATTTTCTTGTTTCTTTGCATGCCTGGTAAACTGTGTATGCCAGACATCAAGAATTTTACATTGATGGATACATAATATTTTTGTGTTCTTATTAATATCATATACTTTGTTATGGGGTGCAGCTAAATTACTTGAAATAGTTAGATACTTTTGAGACTTGCTTTTAAGCTTTTCAAGACCCCACCAGAGAAGCCTTTAAATAATTTTATACTATTACTGAGCCATTATTTTGATATTCTAGATTCTAACTCTCATTAGAATACAGTAGAGAGAACGTGCACCAATATAAAACATATGGGAACAACTATAGTCATTTCAGTTCAGTTCACATATAAGAAAGAACACAGTATGGAGAGAAACCCTGACTGGAGGAGGGGTGCAAAAGTGTTTAGGTGGCACACATTTAAGAATGTACCCTGGATCAAAACCTGTGAATGTGAAGCACAGAAGAAAGTTATTTGTAACACATAGTTTCAAAGTCCTGTGAAAATTCCTCATGTAGTTGAGTCTATAAATATAATATGAAGAACTTAAAGGAAGGTAATTTGAATAAGAGGAACTGGAAAATACAAAACCTGAAGGAAATATTCTAAATGGCATCAATGTATCATGTTTATCAGTGGCTTGTTCTTGAAGCAAATCTCTGAAGTCTTGGAAATAATCTGCTGAACATAAAGCTTGAAGTGATATAACTGTATAGGTTTTGCTCAAGCGGTAGTGTGTCTGCAGCAATAGCACCCTGGCATCCTGTCCTTCCTGATCTCAGAAGCTAAGCAGGGTCAGCGTGGATAGTCCTTGGATGAGAGACCACCTGGGAATACCAGCTGCTGTAGGCTGGGGTTGTGGGGGGGAAGAACCTGGCACCCCACTCCCAAAACAATCCACCATTGAAAACCCTATGCATAGCAGGGAAGCACTGACAGTAGTATGGGGCAAGGCAGAGTGTCCCGGGGGAGGGGGGGTTTCCTCCTGTTGTACATAGGGTTGCTACGTGTCAGACCCAACTCAATGGCACCTAACAACAACAACAATTACTGAGCCAACTTCTATCCCATTATTTAGCCAACTTCTGAATATCTTTTTGCTACCTCATGATGTATAAGGCTTTTGCTAGTCTTTCTTGTGGAAAGATAAGCTATTCCTGGCCCTGTTTTAGCTCTGGGGATTGTTCCATCCGCTCCTGCCTGGGTAGGATTTTCCCTACCCTTGGATAGTTCCTTTATGCCATGCAGTGGTCAGTACTGAGGTGAAGCCAGGAGGGGGCCCCTCTGGATTTCAAGTGCCCTCTGTGGTAATCTATTCTCTTCGGGACTCTGCATGAGGGTGTAGCCCCCTCAGACTCTCCACACTCTTGGATCTGACGAGACTCTGTGTGGTTTTGGTTTCCTGCTCATGGCACTGGGCTGAAAATTCCCCCTAAGCAATAAGCCAGAGAAATATTAATGCTCACCTCACTTATTTGTTCTTTTGTCCTATGTTGCTTGATGGCTGATGTCTAAAAATGTTCTGTATTTTAAAAAATTATTATTGTTTCAGGTACCAGGGCAAATATAATCCCTGTTATATGCTATTACTCCATTTTATGAGAAGTAGAAGCTCTTCATTCTCATTACAGTAACTGTCATGGCACAGGTCATGGAGTTAATATAAGAAATATTGGAGGAAGCTTTTAACTCTAGAGAAAAAGCATTGGTCGGAGATAGGAGGTCAGGCTTCAACCATCCAGAAAGGGTTTAGAGCAGGCCTTGTGTCACTAAGAAGATATTTTCAGACTTAGAAACAGGTAAAAGAAAGCCAGGCATGATGGTGCATGCCTGTCATCCCAGTATCCCATAAGATGATGTAGAAGAATCAATGCTTGAGTTTGGGGCCATGCTGGTCAACATCATGAGTTCCAGGCCAGCCTGGACTAGAGAATGAGACCCTGTCTCAAATAAACAAATGAAAAAATAAATGTTGTAGTTACAAGAAAAGATAGTGTTGCTCATGACATTCAATCCCAAGAACATAAGGGAACCTAGAACACCCATCATCTTGGTGCTTAGGGTCACCAGTTATTCCTAATGAGATTATAGGTTTTAGCAGCTCAATAATCTACTAAACTACTATTGTTAAACATGCAAATAGGAAATTAACACCTAATTTGCAAAAGAGAGATTTCTCAAATTCACATACCAAAAACTGGAATAAAATATGCTCTATACTTTTATAAAATAACATGAATAGACAGCTAGCTACATGGAGATGAATTAAGTTGATGGGAATACTCACTCATCAGCAAAGATTCATTCCTATGCTCCAATCTTTAAGAAAATTACATGTTTCTACATGTGATGAATCTATGGGGCTGTTCACAAATAATTGAAACTGCTAATGTTAAATATGTCCTGCAGCCGTACCACTGTTGTGTCCAATCTTGTCAGATCTTAGAAGCTTAGCAGCGTTGGGCCTGGTTAGTACTTGGATGGGCGACCATCTGGGAACACCAGGTGCTATAGGCTTGGGAGAAGGACCTAGTAACCCACTCCCCCAAAACAATCAGCCATTGAAAACCCTATGAATAGCAGAGAAACACTAACAATAGTGTTTCATCTATTGTACTTAGGGTTGTTATGAATCAGACACCAATTTGACGGCACCTAAAACAACAACAGCAATGTTAAATACATGAGTGCTAATATTTTACATTATTTTGGACTACTATTTCTTTTGTTTCCCTCTGTCATCTGAATGACAGAGCCACAGATGTCACTATGGTACTTTACTATGTACTGGAAAGAGTTAGCCAGCCTCTCATCTCTTTACATCCTCTTTAATTCCTGGATTTTAAGTATTACTAGTTCTGGAAATAGGAGTAATAAATCATCTTTAGTGGTTGGCCACCTAGTTCATTGTAGTATGCTCCTTAAAGATGGACTTTAAGATAGTTTTAAATTCAAAGCAAATGGCTTGGTATTCCGATCTAGAATGTTGTTTAAGGCATATAAATAGGCATGAAAGAGAGAAATGAAATAGTAGTTGGCTGAGAGATATATTTAGGCTGCCTGCAGGAGAAAAGTGATGAGATAGGACTGTAGATTTGGGGACTCTGCATAGATTCTGACTATTGGATTTCTACTTTCCCTGAAATTGGGACCATTTAGCCCTCACTTGCAAGTTAAACTCATCCTACTCTCCAGGATCAATTTTGATGGAGCTAGAGTCTCACTTATGGCACACACATACACATAAAGAGTTGTTTATGTTTTACCCATGATGAAAAGCCAGCACAAATAGTTGACATTGGTGACCTTTAGGTTTCAGTGTTCAACTCAATTTCTTTAGGAATTATACCATTCAGATTTAGACTGTAGTAAGAATACTTAACAAACTGGGGTGATTTCAATAATTTTTTTTTAATTTGTAAGGCTATTATTGTGAGGCTGAGGTTTAGCTCAGTCGATATAGTGCCACTCTGCACTCTCTGAGGTCCCTGGTTTGATCCCCAGCACCACAAAAATGGGAGAAGGACTTGGCAGCCCACTCCTGAAACCCTATGAATAGCAGAGAAGCACTGACATAGTGCCAGGGATGGCACAGTGTTGGGGAGTGTTTCATTCTGTTGTACACAGGGTTACTATGAGTGGGACCAGACTTGATGGCACTTAACAACAACAATAGAAAGCTATTATTATCAAGATAAATTTAAGAGAAGTACTCTTCTTTTTGAGCTTTTTGAGCCCTTTAAAGCTTTAATTAAAATTGAGGAATCTCTTTCCTTTTTAGTTTAGCACTGAATTTCTACATGCATGATTCATTCAATAGGTGTTTGTTTATAATTACTATGCCTAAGGCAGCTTGTTAAGTGCTGTAAGGTAGGAATTAAAGAAATAAAACATCTTCAGCCATGTAGGGAAGGTGAACCATGAGCTAAAAGAAACTTGTTAAATGCCATACAGTCAGTAGAATGTAGAATGGATCACGCAACGAAGAAGAGAGAATTTTTGGATGAGAATTGGGAAAGAAACGTGGAGGGGACTGTCTTTTTACTGGGAGTTTGAGGATATCTGGATTTTGAAAGTGAAAATCAAAGGGCAGGGGAGAATAGAGCCTGGGAAAATGTTTACCCATTTGAGAAAGAAATTAAGAAATCAGAAGAAAATATGTAATACATATAATATTTGTTTGTACAACTTTACCATGGTTCATCATAATGTATGTAAATGCTGGAATGTACATATTTCCTTCATTGTTCCAGAGCCTTGAAAAAGAAACTGTTCATCCTGCATTCCAGAGAGGGACTTACATTTCTGCAAGTACGCTTGCTGGTGCTTTGTAACACAAGCTAAGCACAGATTGCCCCATGCTTAACACATAACAGATCAATAAGCCTCTTGTTTATGAAAGCAACACCAAGTGCTTGAGCCTTCCCCAAAATGTGAGGTAGATTGTGGAACATTGGGGTGACTATTCAGTTTACTTCTGACTGGGTTTGTTTCTGTTCTAATAATCTTCTTCCTGGGGTCCTGAAGATAGAAGTGTGCTTTGCCTTATGCTGAGTATTTGTTGGGGACATTGGCTGTAAACTTACATCAAAAAACTGTGACCTAGGCTGTGTTAGCACCTCATTAACACTCCCCACATGAGAATCCCAGGTGTCTTGCCTGTTCTTTCCACTCAGGCATCACCTGCATCTCACCCTGAGTTAAATAAGGCTTTATTTCCTTTAGAGTTTTATGTTTGGGAAGGATAGAAGGAAAAGAAGCAGGATAATATATGGTACAAAAGAGTAATCCAATTTGTTTCTTATTTACCTATTCTGTTTCTAAATGAGAACAGTGTTCTTAAATGTGCAGTATTGATTCCTGTTAGGCGTTTTGAAAAGAGGAATAAAGGATTAAATGTCTAGTCAGTAGATGGCTAAATTTAAGGAATCTGTAGGTATCAGAGCAATTGTTTTTAAGGCATTACCAATTCCTTTCACTTTTCCTCTTCTTGGAATGTTGATTAGCTATAATGAATAAATAATGGTTATGGATGGAGATTAACATAACAGATGAATCTGTTTATAAACTATCCTGAGCCTCACACTATCCTGCCAATCTTTTTAGAAACCAATACAAAGTATTTATTGGTGTCTACAGCTCCCAAACAGCATCTCCTAAATACAGATATTTAAACACAAACAAAAGCAGAAGTTTTGGATTGATGCAGTGTGCAATCCTAACAAAACTTCAAATTGGCAGGAAAGCCCAGTTCTACTTTCATTGCATGTTAATTTTTTCATTTTATAATCAACAAAATTTGTTTGCATCAGGGGCAGTGGATCTCAACTAAGGGGTGGGGGTGGGATGAATTATTGACCTTCACAGATGAGATCTTTTTCAGCAGTGAGATACCTATGAAAATGCAAAACTGCAAAGTGAGATTTTTTCTTTTGTTATTGATTTGGTCACTTGGTAAAAAGAGGGTAACAATAAGAGGAATTCACAGCCCCCACCCCCTTTCTGATCAGCCTTGTTCTGATCTTTCTGAGGTTGTAATACAGAGGTTATCCATTTCATTTGAGCTGACAGGAATTTGAAGTGTTATAGATAGGTTGCCGGAGCCCAACCATTATTTATTGTTTGACTGCAATGTTGGCCTCTTTCTGCTTCTTCAATATTGTTTGCACTTTACTTTTGTGAAAGGGCCTTGATTGAACCATGCAAAGGGAGATATTTCTATCTTTCTGTGGGATCAATGAAGATGTGTTTACAGGTCCCCAGCACAGTGTACATACCACAGTAATGGATTTAAGTCCATGTTGACAGAAAGCTCTTTTTCTTTGTTACTTGTCAATCTTGTATCTATTACTTGATTGCATCATAAAAGGCTATTTGGCCAAGCAGGGAAACAACTGTATCAGTCAAGCTGAAGTGGTTCCCTGAACGGAATATATTCAGCCCTTTGCCCAGCACATCATTTACAAGTGGAAAACAGGCAAGACTTTATTTGCCTCTCCATTTAGGAACCATCTCATAGGTGTACCTGCTGAAATTTTTAGTTTTTTTTTTTCCTTCTCCCAAAGTGGTTGTAGTTAATCAGTGGTTGTGACAGAAATGAATTCTGATTTCAGCTTAATCAGAGAATTACGCACCTAATAAGAGATCTGTTATTTCCTGGAGGAAACATCAGAGGTCCCAGAAAAAAAGGAAAAGCTCCACATACTCATTAAAGTCTCTTCTTTCATATAATCCAGATGATGGAAGCTGGTTATTGAGCGTGCCACAAGAAAAACAAAACAAACAAACAAACAAAAAAATACTTTGCCCACTCCACATATACGTATGACTACTTAGCAAATGATACTATGAGATTGGAGATGAGATATTTCCTCTTGGTCATTTCAGTGACAGCTTCATTATACTAAATTGGATACTCTTCTCTTAATCATTTGACCTCTGCAACAGTTAAAGGTTGTGGCTCACTCCCAGCCATCTTGAAGATGGCTTAGAGTGTCTGGGTCAGTACTAACTCCATGCCCTTAGGCTCAAGTTATAATTATTCTTACACTAAAACAAGAGTTAAATTGGCACATATAATAAAGATGTCTGGATGTAGGGAAACTTTTTCAGGGAAACCATTTCCAGCTGTCACTTTTTTTCCTTCAAAATTACCCGCACACTCATCTGGGAAACCATGGCTACATAGTTTAATAGGGAAGTCTTTGGGAATAGATACATTATCTTTAATCCTGCAGCGACATGCTAGCTTCAAAGCACTGGGAATAAATTTTAACACTATAAAAATCTCACTTACTGTAACAGACACTTGAGAAAGATGTACATAAATTAAATTAAATTTTAGTAAACAGAATTGTGCTTTGAAAGATAGGAAACTTGTTATTAAAGGAAACTTGTACTCAAATCAGCTTCAACACAAAGAATTTTGGACAATATATACAGTAATTCTATTAATTGTTTTGTATGTCTGTGTTTCTGTATAGCAGATGAAGCTAATTAAATATATAAATACTCTTCTGAAAAAAATCTCTGCCAACTTTTGCACTATAGAGTTTTGTGTGGAAAGGTACACTGATCTTTCAAAGAAACTGAGACCTGGAAAAATTAAGCTGTACCATCCAAGTTCCTGTAGTATCAGTGGTGAAACTGGATTCAGAATGCATGTCTCCAGATGCCAGGTCCAGTCCTTATTCCTCCATGTTTGCTACTCTAAAGGGACAGGAACAAAGCTCAAGTGAGAACTGCTTTTGTTCTGCAGGGCTACCATAGTAAAGTACCGCAGATGGAGTGGCTTAAACAACAGAAATGTACTTTCTTCTCGTTCTGGAAGCTGGAAATCTGAGATCAAGGTGCCAACAGAGTTGGTTCTCAGAGGGCTGTGAGGAAGACTGTTTCAGACTGTTATCCTTAGTTTCTGGTGGCTTGTTGGCGATCCTTATCATGTGGGAACTTCATCCCCCTCTCTGCATTGATGTTCGTGCAATTTTTCCCTGTGTGCATGTCTGTTTCCAAGTTTCCCCTTTTCATAATAATGGATTAAGGTCGACCCTAATGTCATTTTAACTTGATTACCTATGTACCTTAAATGCTGTTTTTCCAAATAAGGTCACATTCTGAGGTGAGGATCTTAATGTACACATTTCGAGGGGACTCAGTTCAACTCATACAGGATTTCTTAGTCTATAAGTCTCATTATTTGAGAAGCCACTGATTAAGAGAAGAAGGAAAGCAAAATTTTATTTAACAAACAAACACAAACCGAGCAAATACTCCAGAATTTATTGTTTATTGCAAATGTAAATTAGCAGTGTAAACAGAAATTAGATGGAGTTTTAAATGGGGAAAGAACAATTTTTAAGTGCCCTCAAGTGTTTTGTGTAAAATAAACAATATCCTAATTATGAATAATTCTTATTGGTCTGTTGTGGTGGCCCCCTAACATTCTATTTTGAACCATATTTTGTCATACTGGTTTGAGCTATTCTATTTCTTTAAAATAAAATTACAGTTCCTTTTTATAACCAAAATTTTCACAAATCCAATCAGCTTCTTCATTAGAAATTAGCAGGATTTAAAATTTAATTTTAAAAACTGAGCACATAAAAGTCTATTGAGAAATTATCAACTTTCAGTGGATTTTTGTCAATTTACTGATATCAATATGTGCTCAACATATGTTCAGTTTCTTGGGGAGGCTTTATCCATTGTGGATGCTCCTGTTGATCATCAGAATAATTATATCTGCTACAGAGCTCAATATAAGCACAAGTGGGTCTAGGAAAGAGTAGGGGAGTCAGTGAGGGCCAGGTGTGATGGCGTATACCTGTACTCCAAGCACTCAGGACACTGAGGCAGGAAGATTGCTTCGAGTTTGAGGCTAGTGTGGGTTACATAGTGAGTTCCAGGCCAGCCTTTGCTACAGAGTGAGACTCTGTCTCAAAAACATCAACCAACTACACAGACAAAACAAACAAAATAACTCAGAAGAGTTGATGAGGGATGGGGAAGATTGATAAAAAGGTACTTACAAATTTTATGTTCAGCTAATGCTGCTCACGGCTGGGATTTAGCTCAGTGGGTAGAGCGCTGCGCTGCAGTCTCTGAGGCCCTGAGTTCAATTCCCAGCACCGCAAAAATGGGAGAAGGGCCTGGCAATCCACTCCCAAGGCAATCCCGAAGCACTCAGCCATTGAAAACCCTATGAGGGTCGATATGAGTCGGATACCGACTCGACGGCACCTAACAACAACAACAATGCTGCTCACAGGGATGTTTTCTACCCTAGTAGAATAATCAGATAAATCAATGTGCCTGGCAGAGAGGCAAAATTGTAAATGTAATTGCCAGCTACTCATGCAAGTCTTTAAAAACCTTCAGTGTTCTGAAGATGATAAGGATACAGCTGGGCACCATTCTGAGGGGAGCCAAGGATCGCCCTGGATCAGTGCTTCCCAAGGCGCTGTGTACACGCTGAGTGTCCATGATGTTTGGAGAACACTAGATGCCACAGTCATAAGTGATGCATCTCCTTAGATGGTAATTTTCAGTAGAGATCAAAGGCAGATGTTCTGAGTTTTTGAAATGTGAAAATCTTTTACTGCATTCATATAAAAGCAAAAGTAGAAATACAATGAAGAAAACATTTATGTAGAGAAAGGAATGCATTTTGCTTCTGTGGTATAAGGGCCCACAGTGCTACTAATACTGTAGAATTGTCATCCTGAACAGGATGCAACCCTGTAATAGAAAGATCGTGCTGATGTGATTGGCCTCTGCCAAAAGCTATTGGCAAAATAACAAGTATTGCACTATAAATGTGTGATTTTTTTCCCACCAGGCATGCAAGAGTCCAAATAATTTATACACATGCACATACAAAAAATATATACACACATATTTATACATGTACATATATATTCATTCCTTGATTAATAAAAACTAAATTAATCCTATTACAAAGCAATATTTAAAACCACTTTTATTATATGAAACATCATTGTCACCTTCAAATATGTTCATTTCCTTTCTGCAGTTGCAATCAATGTTTGGTTTATAAAAGCATGAGTACAGATAGGGTCTCAATTTAACTCTTTGACTACCATCAGGACACATATGCCAAAAAATGGGTGTGTATGAATTTGACAGAAAATCAAGAAAGTGGTGGGAAAAGGTACTTTACACACTCATGCATTCCAATTATTTTGCTAATCACATTCTTGTTTTGTTAATTGTAATGAAGAGTTTCTGGAAATAAAATGCTTATTGTCATATATTTTGATTTGAAATTGGTAGTCAAAGGGTTAAGTTCCTTCAGAAGTTAACCCTGAGACAAGGATTCCAGTATAGGTGGTTTAGTTAGGAGGCAATGCCAGAAGACATCATTAGGAGGTGGGCAAATGAATCAAACAAGTAAAGGAAACCATTGAAGGGAAATGTTTGTTATTAAACTAGTTGCCCAGTGTGGACAACTGAGGTGCCTTTCCACTGGAGAGTTCAGGGAGAGTGTAGGACAGCATCTCAGAGTCAGTGAGATCTCAGGGACTAGGAGAGTGAGGTATTTAATTGCCAGTTCCACTGACTACCACCACATATCTGTCACCATGTCGTGATCTGGGGGCTTGCATGTTGTGATGCTGAAAGCTATGCCACCAGTATTTCAGGTATCAGCAGAGCCACTGATGGTGGACAGGTTTCAGTCAAGCTTCCAGACTAAGACAGACTAGGCAGAAGGACCAGGCAGCCCACTCCTGAAACAGCTGTTGAAAACCCTATGAATAGCAGAAAAATACTGTCAGATATAGTGCTAGAGAATGAGCCCCCAAGTTGGAAGACACTGGAAAGATGACTGGGGAAGAGTTGCCTCCTCAAAGCAGAGTTGACTTTAATGACTGGAATGGAGTAAAGCCCTTGGGAACTACTTTTACTGATGTGGCATGACTAAAAACAAGAAGAAACACAGTGGCTACAACATTGGGCTCAAATATAAAAAGATCATATGCATGGCACAGTATTGTGTAGTGTTTCATTCTGTTGTACATATGATCACTGTGAGTCGGATTTGACTAACAACAGCTAACAAAAAACAAATCCAGTACCATGTTGGAAAATGTCCATGGGCAGGTCCTCTTAGGTACATTCAGCTTATCCTGCTCCTTAGCTAATCAGGATCCTATACCAGAAAGATTTCACCGGGAATCTGCAGGTGCTCCCAGTAGGCAGCCTTCAGTGTGTAAATATCACCACCCAGACAGCAGGGCAAGCAAGGCACCCATAGCTTCCGTGGCAGTTACTTTCACAGTAGAATCCCTCATCCTCACTTACAACCACTATCAATATCAATTTTAGAATTACCATAGAAAGTAAAACTCAACAGGGAAAAATTCAGTGACCTATGTTGTAGATCTGGTCAAATCTTTTACAGATCACAAAGAAACAGGCTCCTAGAGTTGCTATATTGAATATTCAAATGATACATTTTATTCTTGAATGACTGTTTGAAAAACTGAGGTAAATTTAATTCTTTAGTATGAGGAGTATATGTTGTGTTAGGTGCCATTGAATTGTATCTGATTCATAGCATCTGTAGGTACAACAGAATGAAACACTCCCTGACACTGTGCCATGCTTGGCACTGTCAGTGCTTCTCTGGTATTCATAGGATTTTCAATGGCTGATGTTTCAGGAATGGGCTCCTAGGTCCTTCTCCTGTTTTTGCAACCTTAGGGATTGAGCCTGTGGCCTCAGAGCACACAGGGCAAGAACTCAACCAACTGACCTAAACCTCAGCCCCAAATATGAGGCATAAAATATATCTATTAATATTCATCTTTATATTCCTATATTTCTAATGATAAGATATATAAAGACATGCTAGTTGAAAATGTGTTTAGCCAAATGTCATGGTACTTGCCTATAATCCCAGTGAGTAAGGATACTGAGGCAGGAGGATAATGAATTTGAGGCCAGAAGCAGCCTGTGCAACTTAGTGAGACCCTGACTCAAAATGAAAAATAAATGCAAGACCCTTTACAATCACAAGGATATGGCATCTGCCCACATGTCCATCAACAGATGATTAGATTTAAAAATGAGATATATATACACACAATAGAATATTATTCAGCAATAAAGAAGAATGATATTATGTCATTTGGAGCAAAATGGCCCCAGAGGTCATCATTTTAATAACTCAGACTCAAAAAGTACCACATGTTCTCATTCATGTGGAAGCTAGATCTATCTTAAAGAATACATACATATATATATATATATACACATGACTGGAAAACAAAAGGGACTCTTCAGGAGTGGAGAGGGGACCAGTGGGAGGGAAAGGAAGATGGGAAAATCTTGTGGGGAGAGGGAATAACATGGAAGCTAAAGAGGGAAAGAACAAGTACAAAATACAGGATGCAATTTTATGATCATTCCATAATGAATCTAATATTCTATACAAATAAAAAAATCAAACTATACCTCACAAATATGTACAATGATCTTTACATGTTAATAAAAATTTTTTTAAAAATATTAAAAGAGGTGGAAGTGTTAGCAATCCCAATTTGATAATTGCACACTGTGTATATGAACTGTACCCCTCAAGTATGTACAATTAAATCTGCTTAATAAAAAAATAAGCACAAGGCCCTTAGTTTGATCTCCAATACTGAAATTAATGGATTGATTAATTAATTAATTAAAAATAAAAGTGAAAAAAAAGCAATAGGGTAGAGCCAAGTAGTGAAGTACCTGCCTACATGCATGAGGCCCTGGGCTCAACTCCCAAGGAGGATTTAAAAAAGTATTTAGCTTGAAATATGAAGTGGAGAAGTGCTCAGCTAATCATTATTTTCATAATCATACTATTGAGGTGGAAAAATAAATGCACTGAAGCCAGATGGGGAAACAATCCAAGATATAAAAAACCTGCTGGTAAGGTCACATTGTCCTCTGCCAAACAGCAACCACCACAGTTTGAAGCAGAACACCAAGCCCAACAGAGATGACCTCTTGATTTTCCTGGTGTGTACCAAAGGCGCTAAAAGGCAATATTTGCTTAATGAAATGGCTGGATTTTCTAAATAAAAATCTACTAGGAAATATGATCTATAGCAGTTGGATCTCAGTCTTATTTTCATCCAAAGAACACAGTCCCAGTAACCAAAATATTTCTTCTATTTATGGAACAAAATGAAGAGATGTAATACAACCATTTTTATTTCTTTCACTTAACTACCTATACTCCACAGTTGCTCCTTTTATCTGTGAAATGTTCAGATACCTTTCTAGTGCTCATCTGTGAGACATACTCTGTCCTCTTTCCTTCCCATTACTTTCCCACATTCACAAAAGCCTAAGCAATGGGTGGGGAGGAAGGTACTCTTTTAAGGACAGAAGAGAGCTGAAAGCTGAGAAAAGCAAAGCTAGACTCTTCCTAAGAATCAGGGAAAGGGGAAAGAAGACAATCTTGGAATATTTATAAAGTAGTCATATTTATCTACAGAGTTTGTTATGAAATAAGTGACTTTGAAGGCAGTTTCTTTTCAATAGATGGGTGCAACATAGCTTAATGGTCACAGTTTGAGCTCTGGAGAACCTGAGTTAGAATCTTGTGAGGTTTTTTGAATAAAAATGCAGGTAATGATAGTACTTACCAAATAGAGTTGCTGAAAGTATTAAATAGTTACTAGCCTATAGTAAGGAGTCTGTAAATATTAGCTATCATTATCACCATTATTATTATTACATTGACCATGCAGGGATAAAGTACAAGAGAAGATAACTTAGTCCGAGGACTCTGTGTGTGTGTGTGTGTGTGTGTGTGTGTGTGTGTGTTAAATCGCAGAAAGTAAGACATCACAGTGAAGGGTAAAAAGCTGGAGGGAATGAATACATTTCTCACTCTTATGATAGAAAGGAGCTGACCACATTGACTTATTTAGCCAACTCTCTCAATCAACATCAGTATGGTAGAACTCTGAAGGATTTCACATTAACTGACGTTGTTGTTGTTGTTAGGTGCCGTCGAGTCAGTGTCTGACTCATAGTGACCCTCATAGGGTTTTCAATGACTATTTCAGGATTGCCTTGGGAGTGGATTGCCAGGCCCTTCTCCTATTTTTGCAGTGCTGGGAATTGAACTCAGGACCTCAGAGACTGCAGCACAGTGCTCTACCAACTGAGCTAAATCCCAGCCCCTTAACTGACATAGTTGAACTGAAATTGAAATTTGAGAGTTGAATGAAGAAAATTGGTGTAGGGCCTATGAGTTTTATGGGATCTAATTCACTTACAACCGATGAAAATATCTGAATTAGCCTCAATTATACAGCGTAATTACATGTCATTTTATTTACTAGAAAGGGCTTTGATAAATATGTCCTCAAGACAGAAAACAATGCACCACAAGAATTTCAATGTCACACAAAGGCCCATAGGATTTGACCTTGTAAGGTACTATGATTTAAATTTCAGCTAAGGGTATGAGCCGTTTTGCCCTCTTTGGCAGGATTCTGACCATAGCAGTGCAGAAATTTTCCCTGAAATTGCTCTAACAGCACTAAGAAATCTGTTGCCCTTTGTATCCATGTATTTCTGTGAATCTGGAATCTCATAGTGTGATGTCAACTCAGAGAGGCAATTCCTGGATGCTAAACCAGCTTGTATCATCTCAGTCCAGCTATCCTAAATGAATGTACTCAACACAACATGATTTCACCCATTAATCATGGAGAAAACTAGAAAAGTATTTATGGTGATTAAAACTACTATTATATATTAAAAATAACAGAGTAAGAATGCAAATTCATATTTTTTTTTGTAATAGGGGGCCTTGCACATGCCAAGCACATGCTCCTCAACTAAGCCACATCCTAGCCCCAAGACATTTTTGTTTTGTTTTGTTTTTGTGGTATGGAGAGAGGCTGTTGAACCCAGGATCTTACTCATGCTAGGCAAGCACTGAGCTGAGCCCCCAATCCCCCTTTTTATTTTTTATTCTGAGACAATATCTCACTAAGTTGTGCAGGCTACCTCTCGTCTTAAACTTGTGATCTTCCTGCCTCAGCCTCCTACACTGCTGGGATTACAGGCATACACCATGACATCTGGCTTCACATTCACTTTTAAACATTGGTCTTCAAAGAAACTTCTATGATTGTTGGGCTTCTAGGATTCCATGGTCAACACAATCAGAACTTAAGCAGATCACTGGAATTCATCACAGACAACGAAGAGGTGAAGACATAACAGATGATTGAAGTGACTTCTCTCTATCCTGACACTGAGATAAAGACCTGCTCTAAACTGTGAGTTCATGCTTGTAGAAACACTTTCCCTGGATGCCTCCAAGCAGTGAGTGCCAAAGGAGAATATCATTTCAATACAATGTAAGGAAAGTCAATCATAGATTTATAAGCTGTTTTACCCTAAGACATAGTACAGAATTTGAGTGGAAATTATGTATTATATGAGGGAGTTATGGTGAAGAGTAGCAAGAATTAAATGACATATTTTAAGAGATGTGTATTTGAATAGATTTCTGGATGATGGATCCATAGTGCATAATGAGGAAGTTTCAAGCATGTAGGACATTCCTAGTCCATTTCCAGCGTAGTACTATGGAGGATTCTAAGCCTCTGTATTGTCTTTCAAAGCATTAGAGAGATCACAGGTTATCATTTTTTTTCCCTACTGTCAAAACTTTATTGTACTCTTTTACTACCCATAGAAAATTGACATGACCAAATGTGTTTTTGAAGACAGGTTATTCTGGGCAGGAAATGGCGAATGAATAAAAGCCTAATTTGTCCCAGAGAACATTATGTTTGGAATGGACACATTACCAGGATGAGAAATGAAAGCAAATTTTGTTTGAAGTATTTGACTGAATAGAAATGTTTGCATTCTCATAAAAACCAACTATACATTTCATCTATTCCATAAATTTCAAAATGAAGAACTTAACATTAAAAATGGTGGGGTTGCTGGGTGCTGTGGTATCTTGTCTACAATCCCAGAGACTTAGGAAACTGAGGCAAGAGGATCATGAATTTGAGGTCAGAGGCAGGCTGTACAACTCAGTGAGTCCTTGTTTCTGAACAAATAAAAAGAGGATTGAGTGTGGCTTAGTGATAGAGGGCTTATTTAGCATGCACAAGATCCTAGCTTGAACTGCGACTGGAAAAAGATGGTAGATTTTAAAAAATATTCATTAGTTGAATTCATGGGTGGAAAGAAGATAATACAAGTAGAACTTGAACTATGATTTTATCATATGCCAGTAACTGCCCAAAACTTTCTGAAATAATGACAACATTATAGTATTCCACTCCCTTGATAAACTGATCATAAAGCTATGCTGATTAACTGTCAGACTAAAATTAATTCTTTCTCCCTAATATAAGATGTTCTAAAACATTTGAATATTTTAAAGAGATAAATCAATAGTCACTGTTTTATCATTTCCACTTTTGGTTAGTGATAACTGATTGACATTAGACAATTTGTATATATTGTAGAAATTGGTAATTTCTAGTTTCATAGTATGTTATAGCTGCAAGGGAACTTAGACAGCATCTAGTTTAACAAGTTACACAAGTAGTTAATGGAATAATACATAGGAGTCATATTTTGTTTTCATGATTATTAGCTAATCAAATGTCTTTTCACAAATAATTTATACCTATACAATAGGGATCATTAGTAGTCATGACAAAAAAATAAATAACATCCACAAATACAGTTATACCTTGGTACACAAATAGCTCTGTGCTTGAATAGTTTAGTTCTTGACCATATTTTTGAGAGAATTCTGATTTGGTGCTCACCACTTATTTGGTACTTGATCATTGTGCTAAAACCCGTATGAGATGCCATGCTTACCAGTGACGCTTCTGGGTAAAGCAAAGGGGAAGGTGTCACATTGCATGTTGATTTTGAGGAATAAAGACCTGTCCTGTCCTGTGTTCATGATCTTATGTTTTTTTTCCCCAGGTATATATACATACATTTACTACATGATCATCATCACACCCAAGAAATTTTCTAGTGCTGAAAGTGAAGGAAAGAGGAAAAGAGCAAGAACAACAATTCAATTTTAAAAAGAACTTATTGCTAAGTATGTGAGTGACAGACATGTGTCTGAATTAGCCATTCAGTATTGTGCATAACAGAACCAATACATACATTTACATTAATTTTTATGGGAAAAAAGTGCTTGGCACTCAATGGATCAGCACTCAACCAGCCTTCTTGAACATATTGCAGTCGAGTGTCAAGGTACCCATGTATTACATATTTCTTTTCTGTTACTATCAATTTCTTTATCAAGATTATAACCAAAAGCCTAATATTGGCATAGTGGGAGAGATTTTCAAAATAATAAGATATGAGTTTTATGATGTCATTTTTATGTGAAAAGGTATATACATTAATGAAAAAACTTAGAAACTCAGTATGTACTTACAAACCTATTCAGATTGTTTTGTGTATCATGAATCTGTCAAGTGATAATAATGAAGCACTTTAATTATATATTTTCTGTTTAGTTATTCATTCTGACAACAAATATTCACTGAGTGCCTGCACTATAGTTATACTAGTGAACAGAAAGGCAAATTCCCTATTCTTAAATAGCAGTACATTTTAGCATTGATGCCAGATAATAAGTCCACAAATCAATTGGTAGGCAAAATAACATCAAGGAATGATTGATGCTATGAAAAATTGTTAAGCAGGGTGGCAAAGGCCACCATAGGGATGGGTGTCAAGCAAGCTCATTCTGAGGAGGTGACATTGGAGTAAAGGCTTGAATGAAAAAAAGAAATGAAAACTAAATTCTGAAGAAAATAATGAAGAGGAAGAGCAAAACCTCAAGTTTAGATCCAGCTTTGGGTAGGAGAGACAGGATAAATAAGGCAGAAAATCAGTAGGAGATTGTGGTAGAGGTGGTGCAGTCCTTGCATTTTATTCTAGGTATGGGAAACCATAAAATGGTGGAAAATAGAAAGGTAAAGTAATCTTATGAACACTTTCCAAAGACTACCGTAGCTGGTGTATGGAGCATAACCCAGGAATTTGTTGTTAGGTGCCGTCGAGTCAGTATCCGACTCATAGTGACCCTCATAGGGTTTTCAATGGCTGAGTGCTTCGGGATTGCCTTGAGAGTGGATTGCCAGGCCCTTCTCCCATTTTTGCGGTGCTGGGAATTGAACTCAGGGCCTCAGAGACTGCAGCGCAGCGCTCTACCCACTGAGCTAAATCCCAGCCCATAACGCAGGAAAGAGAGAAGAAAATTGATAACTCAGGAGAGAGGGGGGACAATTGCAGAAGCAAAGTCTTGGAACAGTGAGAGTGAATGGGATTCAGTATGTGGAGAAGATGGTGTCAGGTAGCACAGACTGTTAACCCACCAGAATGGAAGTTTCCAAAGAATGCATAGACAGACTCAGGTAGGTAAGTACTCTTTAAACTGTTGAAAAGTAAAGATGTCATATTGAAGACGAAGGTGCACCTGACTCATGCCATGGTATTTCCAGTTGCATCATATGCTTGTGAAAGGTGGACAATGAATAAGGGAGACAGAAGAAGAATGGATGCTTTTGAATTATGGTGCTGGAGACAAATATTGAATATACCACAAACTACCAGAAGAACTAAGGGATTTGTCTTAGAAGAAGTGCAACCAGAGTGCTCCTTGGAAGAAAGGATGGCTAGACTGCATCTTGCATATGTTGGATGTGTTGTCAGGAGGAACTAATCCCTGAGAAGGACATCATGTTTGGAATAGTGTCGGGTCAACAAAAAAAGGGAAGAACTTCTACTAGATGGATTGACACAGTGGCTGCCACAATGAGCTTAAACATAAGAAGATTGTGTGCCTGGCACAGTGTTGGGGAGTGTTTTGTTCTTTTGTACATAGGGTCACTATGAGTTGGACCCAACTTGATGACACCTAACAACAACAACATGTGGACATTCTCTTCTCATTGATTCTAGTTTTCTGTGAAATAAGAAACAATCAGCTGAGAATGAGAAATAACAGAAGTGGCATTTAAAGCTTAAAGAGAGGTGAGATAGCCGGGCATGGTGGCGCACGCCTGTAATCCCAGCAGCTCTGGAGGTGGAGGCAGGAGGATCACAATTCGAGGTCAAAGGCAGTCTGTATAACTTAGCAAGATGCTGTCTCAAAAAAAGTGAAAAAAAAATGGGATGGGGTGCAGCTCAGCCATCCAGCACTTGCAAAAGCATGCAAGCATGAGGCCATGGGTTCAACCCCCAGGACCACAAAAAATTGAGAGAGAGAGAGAGAGAGAGAGAGAGAGAGAGAGAGAGAGAGAGAATGAGAAACTCTCATTGAAAAAGTGGGAGAGTGAATAAACTAAGTGCATATACATGCATATATGTGCATGTTTATATGTATGTGTGTGGAGATATATACATATATATGTATACATATATATATGTAAAATGTACATGATAGATTTATACTTTTAGGTGAAGTACAAATTGTTATGCCAAATCCTCTATATATTATTTTCACACACCAATAAGCTGTACTTCTATTCATTTGATACCATTTTGGATATTGTTTTTCAATGTTGATCAAGTCATTGAAATAATCCACAAAACAAAGTAAAAGTTATGGAAGGATAAAGTAATATTTCAGAATGGAAAACATACAGAGTGGACAGTCTTGATTCCAGAATCCTGCTGAGAAGCTAATTGCTGTCTGACTTCACAGGATGTGGCATTGCTCACTCTCATGTTGTGGGGTAACTGGGGCAAAAAGAAGGAGACGTGATGGAGACACTGAGACCTTTATGGCAGAAATGCCACATGTACTGCCTGTGATGTCTATTTATATGTATTTCTTCATCTTTTATCGTTTGGGAAAAAAGTCTTAGAGGAGCAGCAGTAATAACTTGGCATATGTGAAAGCCACAATTCAATAACTTTCTAAGAAGCTTGACATTGGAGACCTGGGGCAAACATTTTCACTATTCTGTTTTATAAAGTGCTGTCAAATTAAAGAAATTGGTGAGTAATGCTGTGATGAAACAACATTAAGTGTATTAATGATAGAGGATTTAAATGAGATATATAATAAAGTATAAGGCATGTAATGCTAGGCACATGTCACATATGCCCAAACCATATCTATTGCTGTTATTATTGTCATTATTGTTATCATTTAATTTTTATGTTGTCAAAATATCTGCATGAATATCTTGGGGTTTATTTTATGCATAAATTTACCCTTTTATTATTTATTTATTTATTTTGGTACTGGGGGTTGAACTCAGGGCTTCGCACTTGCATGATTTGCAAGTGCTGGACCACTGAGTTGCACCCTCAGCCCATCTTTTCACTTTTTTTGAGACAGGGTCTCGCTGAATTATGCAGACTGCCTCTGCTCTCGAACTTGCAATCCTCCTGCTTCCACCTCCCCAGCTGCTGGGATTACAGGCATGCCATAAATTTATCTCTTGAAACAGATTATTGTAGTTTCTTATTATGAAGTTTTGGATATAGATTCATAATCTGTATGAAACAGGACCACTGAAGAATGGGTCATACAATAACCAATAATATTAATAACTAAACACAGATTTAATATTTTAGATTCATTTGAAATACTTGAGCTCTATGTAGTCAAGCTGCCAAGTCTACAGTCCTCATAAGACTACCCTCACTTCTCATACTGGACACAAGCTCAGGGAACCTCAAAGTCATCCTCATTTCAGAGAAGCTGGCTACAAATTTAGGCATTTCCAGAATCACTCTGAAGTTCAATAACTCACTAGGATGACTCTCAAGATTTAGGACACTCTATTTATGATAATATTGTTGTCCAATGGCACCAAACAACAACAACAACAACAACATTTATGATAATAGATTTTTTTTTTTACAGTCAAAGGATACAAATTAGGGTCAAAGGGAATGGCACATGAATTGAAACCTGGGAAGCCATCTTGGACGGTATCATACCCTCCTGGCTAAGATATAAGACAACACGTGAAAGCTGTCAATTAGGGAAGTTCACCTGAGCCTTTGGTGTCCAGAGATTTTACTGGGCCTTGATTGCAAACTCCTCTTGTGCTTAACTCTTCTGGAGGTCAGACTAATATCTTTTGAGTCCCAGTTCTCTGGAACATGACAGCTTATATGTCAGGGATCAGTACTAATCACAGATCACATTGCTAGGCTGTCCAGAGGCCGAAGCTCCCATACACAAAGATGCTCCTATCAGACAGCAAATTCCAAGGGTCTAGAGGTCAGCTCTCAGTAGTTGAAGCTAAGACCAGATATCTCTTTGGGTAAAATTAATTCTTTACAACATAGTGATATCACCAATTGGAGACAGTTTCTCTCTCTCTCTCTCTCTCTCTCTCTCTCTGTATGTGTTTATGTGTGTTTAGATTTTGGAAAATTTTCTTTGAATAATTTAGTCTGGTTGAGCCAGGCGCAGTGGCGCACACCTATAATCCCAGCAGCTCGGGAGGCAGAGGCAGGAGGATCACAAGTTCGAGAGACCAAAGGCAGTCTGTTTAACTTAGCAAGACCCTGTCTCAAAAAAAGTAAAAAAAAAAAAAAAAAAAAAAAAAAAAAAAAAAAAAAAAAAAAAAAAAAAAAAAAAAAAAAAAAAAAAAAAAAAAAAAAAAAAAAAAAAAAAAGCAGCTCAGTGGTCCAGCACTTGCAGAGCATGCGAGTATGAGGCCCTGGGTTCAACTCCCAGTACCACACACACACAAAAAAAATTAGTCTGGTTTAATAATTATACAAAATACTGAGAGTTTCAATGTCATATAACAAAATAATGGATATTTAGAGAAGTCTAGTATCTATCCCTGTCTCATCTATCTTCCACAACTGAATTATAGTTTTATTTCATAGCTTATCTATCACTTTTTTATCTATCACATGTAAGTGAATCTGCTTGCCTTCCTTTTTGAGATATATTTTGTTGTTAGATGTCATCGAGTTGGTTCCAACTCATAGCAACCCTATGTACAACATAATGAAATACTCCCCGACTCTATGCCAGAAACACAACCATTTTTATATTAAAGTCCATTTTGTAGCCACTGTGTCAATCCATCTAGTTGAGGTTCTTCCTTTTTTTCATTGACCCACCACTCTCCCAAACATGATATCCTTCTCCAGGGATTGGTCCCTCCTGACAAATGTCTGGGTATGTAAGATACAGTCTAGCCATCCTTGCTTCCAAGGAGCACCCTGGTTGCACTTCCTCTAGGACAGATCTGTTGGTTCTATTGGCAGTCCATGGTATATTCAATATTCATCTTTAACACCATAATTCAAAAGCATCAATTCTTCTTCTGTATCCCTTTTTCAATGTCCAGCTTTCACAATCACTGAAAATATTATGGCATGAGTCAGGTGCACCTATGTCTTCAGTGTGACATATTTACTTTTCAACACTTTAAAGAGGTCTTTTACAATAGCTTTCCCAATGCAATGCATCTTTTGATTTCTTGACTGCGCTTCCAGTAGAATCAAGTGAAGCAAAATCTTGGACAACTTCAACCTTTTCTCCATTTATCATGAAGTTGCTTACTGACCTAGTTGTAAGTATTTTTGTTTTCTTGATGTTGAGGCACAATCCATACTGAAGGATGTGTTCTTTTCTCTTCATCAATAAATGTTTCAAATCCTCTTCACTTTCAGCAAGCAGAGTTGTGTCATCTGCGTAACACGATTGTTAGTCTTCCTCCAATCATAGTCTTTTTCAAGAAGGCCAGTTTCTCCAATTATTTACTCAGCATAGAGAATGAAGAGGTATGGTGAAAGGATATAGACCTGACACACACTTTTCCTGATTTTAAACTAGGCAGTGTTTCCTTGTTCTGTTTGAACAATTGCCTCCTGGTCTGTGTACAGATTCCTCAGAGTACAATTAAGTGCTCTGGTATTCCCATTCTTCACAATGTTGCCCATAATTTGTTGTGATCCATGCAGTCAAATGCCTTTACAAAGTTAATAAAACACAGATAGACACGTTTCTGGTATTCTCTGTTTTCGGCCAATATCTGTCTAATATCATAGTGATGTCCCTGCTTCCACACCTTCTTTTGAATCCAGCTTGATTTTCTGGCAGTTCCCTGTTAATAACAGACCATCACAGTCACTTTTGGATGATCTTAGCAAAATTTTACTTGTGTGAGATATTAATGATATTGTTTGATAATTTCTGCATTCAGATTGTTCCCATTTCTTGGGAATAGGCACAAAATTTTCCTCATTCTTTAAGCTTGAGAAAAAGAGCGTATTCTTCCCTTTTGGTTGTCTATCTCCAGATCTTTGTACATGTCATTATTATATTTGATTTTGTCTTCTGGAGCTGCCCTTTGAAAATTTCTGCTTAGTTCTTTAACTTCATCATATCTTCATTCTACGTTAGCTGCTTGACATTCAAGGGCAACTTTTAGAATCTCTTTTGAAATGTAATTTGTTTTTTTCTTTTTTTCCTGTCTTTTTAATAACCTTTTGCATTTCTCATGAATGATGTCTTTGATGTCATACCACAACTTGTGTGGTCTTTGATCATTGGTGTCTAACACATAAAACCTGTTCTTGAGGTGGTCTCTGAACTCAGGTGGGATATATTCAAGGTAATACCTTGTCTCTTGTACGCTTGTTCTAATCTTGTTTCAATTTGAACCTGCATATGAGCTGTTGATGATCTAATCCACAATCAGCACCTGGTCTTATTCTGACTCTTGATATTGAGCTTTTCCATTGTCTCTTTCCACAAATGTAGTCAGTTTGGTTCCTGTCTGTTCAACCTGAATTCCATTAATTAGTCACCATTTATGTTGGTCAAAAAATATATTTGCAGTGGAAAGGTCATTGGTCTGATGAAATTCTATCATGCGATCTCCAGCATTGTTTCTGTCACCCAGGCCATATTTTCCAACGACTGAGCATCCTTCTTTGTTTCCAACTTTTGCATTCAAGTTGGCAGTAATTACCAGTGCATCCTGAATGTACTTTCTATCAATTTGAGACTGTGGAAGTTGGTAAAAATCTTCCCTTTCTTCATTTATGGCCTTAGTGGTGAGTGCATAAATTTGAATAATAGTAATATTAACTGGCCTTCCTTGTTGTTGTTTGTTGTTGTTAGGTGCCCTCCAGGCAGTATCCGACTCATAGTGACCCTACACACAACAGGCGAAACACTATTGTCAGTGCTTCTCTGCTATTCATAGAGTTTTCAATGGCTGATAGTTTTTTTGGGAGTGGGTTGCCAGATCCTTCTCCCAAGGCTACAGTACCTAGTGTTCCCAGGCAGTCTCCCATCCAAGTACTAACCAGTTCTGATCCTGCTTAGCTTCCAAGATCTGACAGGATCCAATGCCACAGTGCTATGGCTGCAGGTGCCCTTCCTTGTAGGCGTATGGATATTATTCATCACTAACAGGGTTGTACTTCAGGACAGATGTTGAGATTTTTTTTGATGATGAATGCAACCCCATTTCTCTTTAAGTTGTCATTCCTGGAATAGTAGACCATATAATTATCTGATTCAAAATGGCCCATACCAGTCCATTTTACCTCACTGATTCTTTGCAGATTTTCAATACCACCTGTCATATGTCAGATCCATTATGTATGTAGGTCTTTAAACATCCACTGTTCTGTTTCGTTGAGTTATCCAACACTAGTGCAACATTGTCCTAATTACTGAAGCTTTACAAGAAGACTTGTTATCTGGCAGAGAAAGGTCTCCTGGACTGTTTGTTTCCTTCAAGGATATCTTGGCTTTTCTTAGTCCTATTTTATTTAAGTTTAAGTTACTAAATTCCTCCAAAAATGTGTTGTGATATTATTACCAGGACATTAAATTTAGATATCTATTTTGCAAGAATTTAACATCCTTACAATATTGTCTGTTAATTTATAAATGTGGTCTACATACTCATATATTTACAACACTTTAGTGTTTTTGAATGTGTCTTTTGTTAGATTTATTTCCATGAATTTCATATCTTTTGGTAGTACTCTGAATAGTAGTTTTCTTAAAATTCTGATTTTCTATTTGTGGTTAGTATGTAGAAATGATATAGATTTTGAAAATATTTGGCAAATTTGCTGAAAATGTTCTTATATCTTCTAATAATTTGTTACACATTCTTTTATATTTTGGGAGTACCCAATGTTACCTTTTTGATAATTAAAAGTATGCTTATTTTTTAAATGCTTATAAATTTTTTTAACTTGCCAGTCTGCATTGGCTAGGACCTCAGTTTTTTTGTTTTTTTTTTTTTAACCTGGAGAAAATCCTTTCTTGTTGTGTATCTCGAAGGAGTAGATTCCAATACTTCACCATTTTGCATGCTGTTTATTTCATTTTGTAGATAAAAAGGATATTCTTTTTCTGAAAGGCTACAAAAAGTATTTTTTTAAAATGTAAATAAATAATAGATATTGAATTCCACGATTTCTTTGCCTCAAAAATCACATGCCTTTTACTAGATTATTTAATTAACTTTAATTTTAGCAGATTGAGTAATTATTTTGATTTTTCTAATCTTAAACTAGCCTTACTCAACATTAGAATCATTTTTTCCTGTTTTAATTTAACTTGTTCATGAGGCTACAATTTTTCATACACTGCACAACTTTTTTGCTAGTATTTAGTTTAGGCTTTTTGAGTCTTTTTAAATGACAGCCTATATTGCCTTTTGTAGCTGTGCCCATATCAGGTTTAGTATCAAGATTATGCGAGGTCTATAAATGTGTTAGGGCTGGGATTTAGCTCAGTTGGTAGAGTGCTGTGCTGCAGTCTCTGAGGTCCCGTGCTTGATTCCCAGCACCGCAAAAATGGGAGAAGGACCAGGCAATCCACTCCCAAGGCAATCCCGAAACAGTCAGCCATTGAAAACCCTATGACGGTTGCTATGAGTCAGATACCGGCTTGATGGCACCCAACAACAACAGTAAATGTGTTAAGGGTCATATTTTTAAGGGTTTGTGTAAGATTTGTATTATGTGCTTCTAGAAAGTTTGGGCCTGGTGTTTCTTCTGTGAGAAATTTTTTTCTCCATTTTTTGGTAAATGTTGATGGGGTACAGAGTAATGCAGCATTGGCTTTTTCCATTATGCAACTATTACATCACTTTTGGTTACGCTTTTATCAACTTACAAGATCTATGGAATCTTTTGACTAATATGTAGTAAAACACACATGCATATGTGGGTTACGTTCCCCTATTTTTCCCATGTACTCATGAAGTTGCATTATTTACATTGAGATTATCCTCTCCCCCCTTTATCCTTCTACATTGATTGTGAGAATTTTTTTGTGAATATTGAGGACTTAAAAGTCAGTTTTGTTAAAAAGACAAAGGAAGATGTAAACAGCAGACACTGTTTGTTATAATAGAGATAATTATTCCCACCTTTCAAGGATGTCGTAAAGGTTAAAGGAGGTAACAATGTGAAAGTACTCAGCACAGTTCCTAGAAAGAGTGAGTGGATAGAATCATAATTATATAAAAATATGTTATGTTTTCTTTTTTCAGCAGTCTCTCTAAGTTTGTGTGGCAACTGTTGTGGTCATTTTCATATCCCTAATTTTTCTGGGGGCCTGGGGTTTAGCTCAGTTGGTAGAGTGCTGCACTGCACTCTCTGAGTACCCACGTTCGATTCCCAGCACCACAAAAAGGGAGAAGGACATGGCAACCCACTCTGGAAACAATCTCACTTTGAAAACCCTATGAGGCTCACTAAGAGTTGGACACAACTCCACAGCACCTGATAACAACCATTTCTCTGGGGTCTGCAACTGTACCACTGTGGTGTCTGATCCCATCAGATCTCAGAAGCCAAGAAGGATTGGGTCTGGTTAGTACTTGGATGGGAGACCGCCTGGGAACATCACGTGGTGTAGGCTTGTGAGAAGGACCTGGCAACCCACTCCCAAAAAATAATCAGCCATTGAAAACCCTATGAATAGCAGAGAAGCTCTGACTATAGTGTTTTGCCTGTTGTACATAGGGTCTCTATGAGTCAGACACCAACTCTGTAGCACCTAACAAAAACAATATTTCTGGACTCATAGGAGGACAAGGAAAACTTGTCAGCAACTGTGTCTGCTCCCTCATTGTTAGAATCTACCTCTGTTCCCTGCAACTTCAAGGCCTTAGGAAGTGAGGCTTCACTTCCTGCTGAGGAACAAGGACCCTTTGCCTAGCTTGGGAAAACTTGGGAGAGTCTGTTTCTCACTGTGAAGTAAGAGACCCTTGGAAGAGGTGCAGTAGTCACCATCCTCAGCGTCGATGTCAAAGGATGCAGCCATGGATCCTGCATGTCCTTTAATATGACATATTAATTCAAGTAGAATAAAAGCAGAATGAGAGTCTGAAGGCTGAGTTCTGAGTATGACTCTCACATTCTGTGATCTTGTCCCAAGCATTTGGCCTCTCTTTGCTTTCGTTTCCTTGTGTTGGTGACATGGGAATTGGAGTGGCTATGTAAAATTCCATCCAGGCCTAAGATGACAAGATTTCTGTGATGGAATCTAAATTTTGATATGTCATTATTTTTACAGTTTGGACTGATTTAAGCATTTTTTCTTTTTGCCCAACTGAAGTTAACTTAAAGGCTGTTAGGCTTTGTGACTGCTGAGTTTCACCTCAGGGGTTGCTCTATTGCAGTGGTTAATTTTATGATCCCTCCATAGACTGAGAATATAGAGCCATATTAGCTAAAAGCAGCAAGTGGTTTGGTTGTTATGAGGAACAAGAAGTTCCACTTTTCTTCCTTCTTTCCTAACCTCCACTCTCTATTTTCCTCACTGGCTCAGCAAAAATGTTAAACATTGCACATTCCTCTGCTTCGGAAATTCAGAATGAAAGATATTCCATAGTAATGGAACTGGGTACAAGTGGAAGGAACCAGTGCCTGGAGGAAGGGGTGGATTGCTCATCAGCAGCATGTTAGAAGCACCACCTAGAAGTGTAAATTTGCAAATATTTATAAGGTTTACTTTTTTTTTTCTGATCTCACTCTTGACAAGTCAGTGTCATTGCAGTAGGTGCTGCCACTGTCAACATCTGTCAGATTTTCTCCATTACACTGTGTGTTGTAGAACAACACTACAATAATTGGTTGTGCCATTTCTTCCTCTGAGCTTCAAAAAAAGTATTTTCCTGTTAGTCAAAAGACCTTGAATATTGGCACCATTGGAGCATGCAGGAAAGTGTGTGTGCATGTGCCCATGTGCATGCATGTGTCAGTTACAGACATTGCCCTCTCCAAGAGAGAAAGCCCTGGACTGATAAGGAGTCAGCTTGGTTTCAGGCTAGTTCAGGCTTCCTGTGGCCTTCAAGAAGTGCTTTCTATTCTGAGAGCCTAGTTCCTTACTCATTCACAATGAGAATGTCAAATCAGTGATCTCCAAACTCAATTGGTAAGTATTTCTGTTACCAGCTACCTGGGATAGGCTCTTTTGTGCTACTCAGACAGAAGTTATGTCTAGAGGAGCAGATGGTCTTCAAGTCCTGGTCTCTTGAAGCTTTTGTGACTGTCACTGTTTGTCACCAGTGGGCTTTGAAAGAGCCTAAGCTGGCGTGGCAGCATGTGGAATCACCTTATGTTCCATTTTTATGCAGATCTTGGGTACTGGGACTCTTAGCCCTATATGTGTTACAGCTCTTATGCGGGTTTGGAAGTTGGGATTCCTAAGTCCTTGACAGCAGCCAGTGTGACAGCTCCTGAACTTAAAGTGTCTAAAACCCTTGACCTTTAAGGCCTCTGTTGCTGCTTCTGCAGCTGTTGGCTGCTGGGCTTCTGGTTCCACCTCTTCTGCAGTGTTCAAAGCAGTCAGCCACTTTACTGCTTTTGCTGACTTCTGGGCTCTGCCTCTTCAAAGCTGTGTTTTTCATGGCTCCACTGCTGCCATTTGTCAGGGCCACATGGTTCCTGCTGCTCCCCAGCTACCACTTGTGAGAACCACTTGATTCCCACGACTGCCTCAGCTGTGTATCAAGGCATCACCCTGGTTTCCATAGCTTCCCAACTGCCACTTGTCAGAACAATGTAGTTCCTAAAGCTCCACTCCTGCCTCTTGTTGGAGTTGTTGGGTTCCCACCAATCTGCTCCCGCTGATTATTGGATTCACGTGGTTCTAGTGGCCCTATTTCTACTTCTGCTGCTATCAAGACAGCCAGCTGCTCTGCCACTTCTGTGGCCTGGCATACTGTCTGCCTTGCTCTTGCTACCACCACTGGCTTTGCTTCTGCTATCACTGCCATTCTGCTATTCTTGCTGTCACTGTTACTGCTGTTCTGCTATCTTCACTGCTCCTTTTTTGTGTGTTAACAGCTCAGCCCACTCTACTAAAAGTAAGCAAGAAAAGACCACTTGAAAGAAACCTTTTATTGTGGCTAATGTTGCAGTGGCAGAAGGACCCCACAGCTCACTCTTGAAAACAATCAGCCATTGAAAACCCTATGAATAGCAGAGAAACACTGACATAGTGCTGGGCATGGCATAGTGTTGAGGAGTGTTTTGTTCTGTTGCAACACCAGGGGAGAAGCCAAGGAGGATGTCTCCCAGCTTGTTCATCAAATGAGCCAAATATTCTTCTCATATATCCAGAAATGGGGCATTTGCACTAACTGCAGGAAACTCTCATGCAAATGAAATTTGTGTTTATACCATCATGACCTTGTCCTTTTTGCATTAGTCATAGTGGTCCCTCTGCTAGGCCACCAAGGAAAGTGCTTCTTCTCTGGTCTGAGTAGAAATGATGGCAGCATCATGTAGAATTCGACAAGGCTTGTGATGGCATAAAGTCTGGCACAAAACTGAAATCTGTTTCCAACAGTCATGGCTGCACCTTCAGCAGCCTGAGATGTGCTGCAGCTGCCGTTGTTGTGCAGCTTCCTCAAGAGATCTGTGAAGTGTTCAAAACATCCAGTGGTGGTATAAGTGTTGTTTGGCTGGCTGTTTGATTGATAGTCCTTTTGCTCAAGGCAGCCAGGGCAGCAAGCAAGAGTCCAATAGCTGCTAAATGAGAAGTTGAATTGCCCCATTCTCCCAAATCTTTGCTTATTTACCAGAGAATAAACATCAGAGGAGTGCTTTTAAAAAAGCAAATTCTTAACATCAATATGGATTTTAATAATGTTCTATAGTTTCTTTGACAATACTTAATGCCTTCTCAGGACTCCAGGGAGAAGAAGGTTCCCCTCCTCTGTTTCACGATGATTTCTAACTAGAAGTTAAATAATGTGAGATGTCATCTTAATCAGGCTAGCAATTGTGTTTGGGCAAATCATAATCTTTTTGTGTTATTGGTAGAATAGACACAAAAATTCTGAGTAAATCCTCCTAAAAGTTGTTTTGTGGTTTTGAGCATAAAAGTCTTTTTCAAGCTGTTTGTTTTATCTGTACATGTGTTGTTGTTAGGTGCTGTCTGGTCGGTATCTGACTCATAGCGACCCTATGTACAAAAAACGAAACACTATTGTCAATGCTTCTCTGCTATTCATAGGGTTTTCAATGGCTGATTGTCTTTTGGGAGTGGGTTGCCAGGTCCTTCTCCCAAGCTTACAGCACCTGGTGTTCCCAGGCGGTCTCCCATCCATGTACTAACCAGGACCAACCCTGCTTAGCTTCAAAGATTTGATGGGATCAGATGCCACAGTGGTATGGCTGCAGGTATCTATACATATAACATAATAATTAAAGGGAACTGAGCAGGTACCCTGATTCATGTGCTTCATATCTGCATGAACATGTGGAAATAACTGTGCTTTGATGAGTCTTACTTTCCTCATTTGCAAGGTGATAATCTCACAGGTTTGCTGTCAGAACTGGATGAGAAAATATGCATTGCTTAAAAATGTTTTTAGTAAACAGAAGTGGGCAGAATAAATGGTAGCTATTATTTCCCAGGGGGCTGGGATTTAGCTCAGTTGGTAGAGCGCTGCTCTGCAGTCTCTCAGGTCCCGAGTTCAATTCCCAGCACCGCAAAAATGGGAGAAGGACCTGGCAATCCACTCCCAAGGCAATCCGGAAATAGTCTGCCATTGAAAACCCTATGAGGGTCGCTATGAGTCGGATACTGACTCGACAGCACCTAACAACAACAACAATTATTTCCCAGAGAACTAAATGTATTTTTTTTTAGTGAAACAATTGAGTCTTGGGTTTATGTGACTTTAATAAAGGACTCCATCATGACTCTGTGGCTGATGGGGGACCTCTGAGGTGCACAGCACTGTGCTGGGAAGATATAACTGTGTTTCAGATGTGTTATTTTTCTCATCTTGCTGTATGTTATTCTCAATAAGCGATAATTATTTCCATGCCTCCTTCACATCCACTGACTTTTGTTCAATAGTGATTAATAGTCCACCATCCCTGTTAAAAATTTCTCCTTAAGTTTTATTTGGAGGATATTTTATTGGCTAAAATACAAAGACCTAATGTTTACCCTCATATTTAAATAAAGCAAATGAGAGATGACAGAAAAAAAGTATAGGAGAGTTTTACATAATCTGAGAGCACAGGAAGGGGTTGATATTTTAGCTTCTTTGTGTGTGTTGTGGGTGGAGGAGTATGTTCATTGGCTAAGACTACAACTGGGATTGATCCGGGATGTTTGTGGTTTGGCTAAGAAAGAGAATAACAAAGGAGAGGATCCTAGATTGTCACTATGGCTGAGCAAACTATTCCCTCTGGCAAGTGGTCCCTCCAGAATACAGTTTTGTGGGCACTCTATCTTTTATTTCACTTTTGACAGTGACTGCTTTTATTTTTCTTTTTCAGCTAGGAGATGACTTTTTATGGCATTTGAAGTAATTTCTCCATTTCAAATATTACTGTCGGAAATATATTTTTTTAATATAACAATTACCCATGGTCATAAGATTCAAAAGATTTTTGTGGTTCATTGTTGTGGATTGAGATGATGCTAGAAGTTTTGATTGGATGCTTGATTCCACATTTCTTAAGCATATACAGTCCATAAAATGAGAGTGTTTCTAATTCCCTAAGAATGTCTTCTTAGTTCAAAGAAAAGACTGGAAGATGGCAATTTGATGGTAACATTATTTCTTTAAAGCTGAAAAGGTGTATATTTTTAAGTTGAATATTTCCTTACTATCTATTAACATTGTCCAGTCACATGCAGTCACACATACATACTACATATGCATGTATGTAGTATGTATGTAGGTATGCATTCATTTATTTATTCTTGATTCATGAACAGTGCTTTGGAATTTACAGTTTGTATAGTTTCAAATCCTGTTTCGACACAGAAGGAGCATCATATATCCACTTGGCAGTTTTGAGTAGAACTAACACATGTGAGAATTTGCAAGTGATGTAATCAACTACATTACATTATATATTCAGAGGAATTCAAAGTTAGTAGGGAAGAGAAAAATGAGAAGACGAACCATGTTGTGATGTGAGAATAATGGAACATGGTAACCCTCTTTTATGTAACTGTTAATAAGGCCAGTATGACTAGAACAAAGGATTTAGATAGAAGAAAAGGAGCTGTGGAATCACATTTTAGATTAAATGTCAGAAAAGGGAATTCTAAAATGTAGTTACTGAAGACTGGAAAATAGGGGGCAAATGCTAAAAGTGGTATTTTAACAAATACATTGTGCAAGATGAAGTGCAGGAGGATTTTGATTTTAGTTCTCCTTCCTAATTTAGTTTGCAATTTTATTAAAATTATACATGGGCATACATTAAGGTGGTAAATATTCTGTGACTCTTATGAAACAGTACATCCCCAACCCTTTTCTGTGTCTTGGAAGAAAACATATTCATAATTGTAACTTCAGATTCTTTTTGTTTACTTACCTCCAAATAACATACTTATATTGTGATGTCCTGATTTTTCAGACACCCACTTCCTGTTTTCCCATCCTTCCAATGTAGCTATTTGAAACCATTTTTTTCTCTCTCCAAGCTTTTCTGTTTGCCCTGCTGTCTTGAATTTTCACAAAGACGTGACTTGTTGTGGGTCTATTGTCATACACTGTGCTGGGCACTTAGTAGACCATTTATGCAGAATCATGTGCTTCAGTTCTGGAAAAACAAGTTGCAATTATGTAATTGCTGATTTCCTCCATCTATTTTCTTTCTCCTTGAGTTTATTGTTGTTTGGAATGTTCCTCTGATTTTCTTATTTTTCATACCCTTTTTTACATATTTTATACTTTTCCTCTGCTTTCTGAGAGATTCCAGTGGTTTAATCTTTGAAACTTCCAATGGTTCCCCCAATTCTGTTCCTTTGCTTTTAATTTCCAAAAGCTTTTATTTATTTTCAAACTTCCTTTGTAGATCACATCATTTTCTTGTTTCTTAAGTATATCTTTTCCTATACATTGTTTTAGTCAGCTTGTGTGTCACTGTGGCAAAATTCCTGACAGAAAAAAAAATTATGAGAAGAATTATGAGAGTTCATGATTTACAGGATTTCAGTCCATAGTAGCAGGGCAGACATGGTGGCAGGCCAAGTGGCAGGGCATATGGTAGAGAACTTCCTCACATTATGGCAATCAGGAGGAAAGAGAGCTTACTGGAACCAGGGGTCCATGTAAAACTTCTAAAGGTCTTCCCCCAGTAACTTATTTCTGCAAAGTTAGATCCCACCTCCTAAAGTTCCATACCCACCCAGGACAGTGCCATCATCTGGGGACCAAATATCCAAACACATGACCTTCAGGGGATATTTTATTTTATTTTATCCTATTTTATTTTACTTTATGGTACTGGGGAGTTTAACCCCAAGACACATGCTTTGCAAGCACTCTACCACTAACTTCACCCAAACCCATGTTTTACTTTTTATTTTAAAGCAGGGGTTTTGCTAAGTTATGCAGGTTGCCTCTGGCCTCGAACTTGCAATCCTCCTGCCTCTCCCTCTTGAGTCCCTGGGATTATAGGCATGTGCCACCACACATTGCAGTTGGAGAACATTTTAGATTCAAACCATAACACTCTACTCCTGGCCCCAAAGGTTCATGGCCATCTTATAATGAAAAGTGCATTTAGTCCAACTTCAAGAGTTCCCAAAGTCTTAATATCCTCAACCTCTTAGCCAAGTCCAAAGGTCCCCCTAAGACTCAAGGCAAACTTAGCTGTGAACCCCGCAAAACAAAAACAGGATACATACTTCTAATATACAATGACACATAGTAAACATTCCCATTCCAAAAGGGAGGAATGAGGGCACAGCAAGGAAAGATTGGTCCAAAGCAAGACCAGGATGCATCAGGGCCCACAAACTCTGTAACTCCATGTCCAACATCTGGTATATATGGTGACATCATCTGTGCTTGAACAGGCTTGGCTTTTTTACTCCATGGCCTTGCTATTTGCAGGTCACATGGTCCTCTTGGATTGATCCCACACATTGTCAGTAGCTTCCCTTCAAAGAAGTTTTATATTTCTGGCATCTCTGACATCCTGGGGGCTCAACTACAGCCTAGACTTCACCTAAAGTTTCATGAACCAGCCATGCAGAGGCTCTCAATTTGGAGCCTGACCCAGGTACGCACTGCCTGGCCTCATAGCCTATTCTCTGGAACCTTGGTGGCAGCCTCCATAAACTTATAACTCTTGCATTTTTCATGCCCACAAAACCAACACTACATGAACTATACCAAGATTTGCTGCTAGCTTAAGCAGTAGTTTTGTCCATTTTGACCATAGCAGCAGCAATGCCTCTGTGTGCCTAGGACAGAAAACCACTTTCCTTGGTAGCTCCCTTCCACACAGGGGCACTCCATGCTGTCTTCTTTTACATGAAAATCTTTTAATTGGGTTTGGCATTTCATACCCAGGATTTTTAGATGGGAGAGGTTGGCCAACTCCTTCTTCACCCTAGGGCACTTCTAGTCTGCCAGTGCAAAGAGCTTGGGATTTTTTTTTTACTAGCATTTATCTCTTTAACAAGTTCTACCTTTTTGCTAGAGCTGGCTTTGTCTGCATCAACTTTAAACTTGGCCTAGCCATGGCTTCTTTTTTCTCTAAACTGCACATTTTTTAAACCTTTCTGCTATGTGTTTTACTCATTTTTGATCATAAATCTGGCTAAATGTATCCAGTAATAACTAAGACACACCTCACTACTATTTTTTTGATAGTTCCTCTGCCAAGTTAAGTAGTCCACTACTTTTTAATTCATATTCTTTCAAATCTTTAGGACACACAAAAAAGATAAACTTTCTCCCAGAATGTAGCACAAATGACTCCTAGTTCAATTCCCAATAGAGTCCTCACTTTCTTCTGAAATGCTGTGAACTCCACCTTTGCTATTCTCATTTATATTGGTGTTTTGGTCTTCTGAACTCTTGCCAGAGCTTCCCCTCAAGCTCTGCTTTACGCATTCAAGGGCTTCTCTTATCTGCATCTGCAAATTCTTCCAACTGCCTCCCACCAATAAGTTCCAATGGTCTGAGAACCACATGATCAGTTTTCCACCTAGCCATGACCCCACTCTCTGGCACCAATTTTTTGTATTCACCATCTTGTGCATCTCTATGCCAAATTCCCAACAGAAAGACATTTATGGGAGGAACAATTTATTGGAGCTCACAAGTTAGAGGATTTCATTCTGTAGAGGAAGGGCAGGCATGGTGATGGGGCAGGTGGCAGAGCCTGAGGCAGAGGACCTCCTCACATCATGGTAATCAAAAGCAGAGAGAGCTCACTGGAACCAGGGACCCCCCCCCCAGACTTATTTTCACAAAGCTGGGTCCCACCTCCTCAAGTTCCATACCCTCCTAGGACAGCACCACCAGATGGGGAGCAAACATACAAATACATGACTTTAGGGCACATTTTAGATTTAAACCAGAGCATTTAAATCATCTAAAGAAATTAGTAACTCTTTCGAAGTTCTCTTTTCCCTTCATAGATTTTATTATATGTTGCCCTTTTGTGTTTGTTCTGGCCTCCTAGTTTTTCAGTAGAGGGCTTTCTTAAATGTCTTAGCATTGACTTAGATTTAAGAATGAGAAATACAGAATTTCAGTGGCAAGTCTGAGCTCATGGGCAAAGCTGGTCCTCTGTATCTTCACTTTAGGATCATGTAGCTGGACTGCTTTCTTAGGTAACACTCAAGAGCAACTTCCTTTGGTCTTCCATTTTGGGCTGTAAGAAAGATGATCCAGTCTCATGTTTCATTTATGTAAATCTGGCACACTACATTCTCAGGGCCAGCACAGGTAAGGAACTCAAAATTTGGATATACAGCCTTTAATTTCATTATGGTATACCTGAAGTTCCCAATCAATGATAACAGCTAATCATCTCCACAAAATAAATCTTTAGTCTTCTTCCAGTATTAGGGAGGACAGAGTAATGGAAGGGATGTATATGCCAAATTTTTTCTTAATGAAAATTTTAGATCAGTCTTCCCATTCTTGGCTCCACCTCTATCCCTGTTCCAGAGAAATCCTGACCTATGGGATTATAAGCCTGCAGCCGTAGCCCTGTGGCATCCGATCCCATCAGATCTCGGAAGCTAAGCAGGGTCGGGCCTGGTTAGTACCTGGATGGGAGACTGCCTGGGAACACCAGAAGCTGTAGGCTTGGGAAAAGGACCTGGCAACCCCCTCCCAAAAATCAATCTGCCATTGAAAACCCTATGAACGGCAGAGAAGCACTGACAATAGTGTTTCCCCTGTTGTACAGAGGGTCGCTATGAGTCGGATACCGACTCGACAGCACCTAACAACAACAACAACAACACATGGGATTATAAATATTTTGGGAGCTCTGCAGTGTGAAATAGGTTGTTTTTAGGTTTCCCCATTTCTGGCTAAGAATTCAGCTTTTACATAGTTTCTGTGTCATTTAATATTCTTCTATTTTCTTTCTAGCTTTCCACATTTAGTTGTTATTGCCCTTCAACCTATATCTTTGTCCTGGGATTTATGTCTTTAAAATCTTTTAGCTCTAATTTTCATGAGATTTGTAAAGCAATTAGAGGAAACAATTACTAAATTTTTTACTTTTAACCAGAAGTTGCCACCACCTTTGGCCTTTGTTTTACTGGTGTGGGAATTTTGGAGAAGAAGTAACCACTTAGATGGTGATAATAGAAATTATATGTGACATTAAGGGGTTTGGATCAGATTAATAATAAAAAACAGACCTTTTCCAAGGAAGATTCCACAGGATACATTGACTGATTTAGATGGAATAACTGAAGCAAGAATCAAGGGTGATGTCAAAGTTAGTTGACTAGAACCATGGTGGTGTCACTCCTGGAAATTATTAGAGTAGGACTGGAATCAGGTTTACAAAACAATAATTAATCCAAAGACCATATGTGTGTGATTTTCCAGGCAAACCCCATTTACATATGAAATGGAGATTTTTCTTCTGCTAATTTTATGTTGCATTCTGTTAGGATTCAGCTACAACATCTAAAATCTCCAGCTAGGTTAAATAAATAAAAAACTTGTAGGAAATTAGTTACTATAAAATTATTGGAAATGCCAGAGAAGAAGACTCTGTGTTGGGTGTCTGGGAATAACTTCCAGAACAAGAATGGTGGAGGGTCATGTCAGGAGAGCTGCTGCTCCTGGTGCAGTCATGGATGTAGAGAATCAAGAGGCCACTGTGGTAACTTGAGTTCAGGAGCTAAACATCATAGCTGTGGTCCAGTACTCAGGATACTGCTGCCACCACAAATGTGTTTTAATAGTCATTAGATGCCTGACATTGGAATGTTTCTGCAGGAAGAGCTAGCATTTTAATAACCTTATTTTATAAGAGCAACAACCAAAAATACCAGCAAACTTGCCCATTTTAAACTTTCACCTTCAAAATCTCCTGCAAATGCAGATCACCAATGGAATTTAATTTCATGTTCAAAACTCTTGCTGCAAGAGAGTCCTCGAAAAGTATTTTTAGCTTTCTAGCCTCATAAGTAGAGGGAATTATACTTAAAAGATGTAGAAGGATGTTGGAATAGATCCTGAGTGTGAATTCACAATTTCTCCTTTGGCTTCTCATTGGAGACAAATATTATCAAACAATGAAAAAGAAACAACACACCCAACACATAATGCAACTATCCATGGTACAAGTGAAAAGTCCTTCACTTTCATCCTGAAGGGGGCCTGTTCTCCCATTCATGGTGAAGGCATGTCTGAGTGATGTGCATTTCCTTTTGTTCAATCACAATTCTGTTGTGATATTCTATAAATTAAGGAACACATTGCAAATTTATACATGTGGCATAAAGAAAGCATAAAAATGTAAATGGAATATATAAAAGAGAGAAAGAAGTAAAAGGCAATGGAGTCTATTACTGCAACTCTATGGAGAACTATAACTGTAGTTAGAACTTCCTTCCTCCATTATGCATTAAATAATCCATTCTTCCACATAGCCCTTCAGTTATGTGGATTCTTCAGTGAATAAGGCAGGACTCAATTCTTCATTTTTGAGGGGATATGACTCCTTGGTTTTCCTTTCAGTATTTCTATAGGCTTCCAGTCACTTTTATTATTAAATGTAGAAATATTAGTGGGCTCTCAAATGATCCCTTGCATATAAACACAAATTTCCTTGTGTCATGGCCTATCTTATTCCCCCTTACTGATTAGAATCAAACACTCCAGTCTATGTTGTTGTTGTTATTGTTACATGCCACTAAGTCTGTATCTGACTCGTAGTGAACCTACATACAACAAGTGAAACACTATTAGTGCTTCTCTGATATTCATGGGGTTTTCAATGGATGATTGCTTTTTGGGAGTGGGTTACTGGTTCCTTTTCCCAAACCTACAGCACCTGGTATTCCCAGTCCTATCCAAGGACTAACCAGACCTGACCCTGTTTAGCTTCTGAGATCTGATGGGATTGGACACCACAGTGGTACAGCTGCAGACACTCCAGCTTATGTAACCTAATTCTTTTGTATGTTCATTCAATGACCAGAGAATAATGATAGCTTTAGTAACCAGTTCATTTTCCTATTCTTCCCTTGGTAGAAGCATTCTTCCTTTGGAAATGATCACCTCTAAACCAGCTGAGCCCAAAGTTTCAGTAGTGGGCAGCAAAAACTTTATAAGTAAGCAATTAGGTACAATATTGAGAGGAACCACACACCTACTTCTACCTCATGGTTCCAAAACTCATGCATTCTGGGTATGGTCACAGATTTAGAGCACATTTTGCATCACATAGGCCACCACTAAACTTTCAAGTTATCATTCTCAAGTTAGTGCCACCATTAAGTCTTCAATAAGTAATTCCACTATTTTTTAAGTACAACTGCTTCTAAATGATAGATCATATGGATACATCAACAAATTGCACAGATGTCAACCTTTGCTTCCCTTTCTTTTTACATGCAATGACTTATTTGATTACAATGAAAGAATATAGTGATGGTGAGTACAGCATAAAGTCAGACTATAAAGGCTGAGCTTGTAAACATGGATCATGCAGGAAGGCAAATCTTTTTTATTCTATTGCAGTGAGGAATCCTTTCTTTTCCCTCTTTGGAGAATTGTTGTTGTTGTTAGGTGCTGTTGAGTCAATGTCCAACTCATAGTGACCATATGTACAACAGGTGAAACACTATTGTCAGTGCTTCTCTGCTGTTCATAGAGTTTTCAATGGCTGATTATTTTTTGGGAGTGGGTTGCCAGGTCCTTCTCCCAAGCCTGCAGCACCTGGTATTCCCAGGTGGTCTCCCATCCAAGTACGAACCAAGGCTGACCCTGCTTAGCTTCCGAGATCTGATGGGATCAGACACCACAGTGGTATGGCTGTAGGCACTTGGAAGAAAGTCCCAGTGTGATTAATCAGTAGGAACTGGTGCCACATTGAAGGCTTAGGGTTGATTTTTTCTGTTGGAAGGCAACGCCGCCATTTGTTTCCAGAAGAGCTTTGTTGTTGTTGTTGTTAGGTGCCGTTGAGTCGATATCAGACTCATAGTGACCCTACGTGCAACAGGTGAAATGCTACTGTCAGTGCTTCTCTGATATTTGTAGGGTTTTCAATAGCAGATTGATTTTGGGGAGTGGGCTGCCAGGTCCTTCTCCCAAAGAAGAGCTTTAGAGAGGGTAAATCCTCACTGTTGAGCATGTACATAACATCACACCTTGCCTCCATGGCCAATTTGTTCATGGTACTTCAAGCAAACTCTTGAGCAGTTATGGGGAAAATCTGAGAGAAAACTTGACAAATTGTTTCTGAAGAGCATCTGTTCTTTTATATTGGATGTCCTTAGATGACAATTTGTAAAGGATGCAAGTATTCTCAAAATTTGGTTCAATTTTAAAGGGAACACAATCATATCTTTTTCACGTATGCTTTCATCCTAACATGATGTGTCAAGTTTTCCTTACTACACTGGGTAGTGAGCAAAACCCTGGTCTTATGGTGTTCATGCCATCCATGTTCCGATCTTGTTCCTTCTAGTCCTTGATCACTTAGGCAAACTGTTAGCTGCTGACCAAAATTCAAGATAGACCATCTGGTCATGTCTCATTCCAGGTAAAGTGGAAATGATCACCTGATTTGCCATGAAAATTTCTTATGGTGTTCCACAGTGGGACTTTAAAACTACCAATGTACACTTAATTTCTGGGTTGAAATTGGCAGATTATCTCAATGGCTAAGAGTCTAGTGCTGATTTTAGTGCAAGGTAGGGGCTCTAGTTCCCTAAATGGACGATATCACATTTTTTCCATTGGTGAGAAATGGAACTATGAATTAATATGTGGGTAGATGGGGCTGGGATTTAGCTCAGTTGGTAGAGCGCTGCACTGCAGTCTGAGGTCCTGAGTTCGATTCCCAGAGCCACAAAAATGGGAGAAGGATCTGGCAATCCACTCCCAAGGCAATCATGAAGCAATCTTCCATTGAAAACCCTATGAGGGTCGCTATGAGTCAGATACCGACTCGATGGCACCTAACAACAACAACATGTGGGTAGATTATCATATAGACATCAACACTCACAAACACACACATCTCAGTGGCATTTTACACTGATGATAGATTTGTAACTTCATTTTTCCATATAAAGTGCCATGTTTAAAAGAGCAGTGAACTGATTCAGAAGGCTTAGACTGTGGATGGTCCTGATTTCATTCTAAATTCATTTAACATATGTTCCTTTGTTTCCTCTCTTATAAAAATGATAACATTTGATCTATTTTCTAGGGTCATTGCCAGGTTAAGATATGACAATGATATGAAATGTTATATAATATATGAAAAATACTATGTACAATTTATAACAAAGATTCTTGTCAAAACATTATTGTCTAAGTATCTAATAATGGGGATAATTAAATAAATGTAAGTAGATAATTATGTTTTCAAGGAACATTTAATAACTTGGGAAATTTTTTATTAAGAAATGTTACATGAAAATCTATCCAATAAAACAGAATGATGAATCAAAATTTGAACAGAAAAAAGTCATAAGATTTTAACAATGGCTTTTGAAGAACTGTTAGGCTGAAGAATTATATGTGATGGTTATTTTTTCCTTATTACACTGATAGAGAGATAGATAAATATATACAATTAACATGTTGAAATTTATAGTCAGAGAAAAGTTATTTTAAATAATATTTCAGTGCCAGGCACAGTGGCACATGCCTGTAATCCCAGCGGCTTGGGAGGCAGAGGCAGGAGGACAACAAGTTCAAGACTAGAGGCAGTCTGCATAACTTAGGCGGTCTGCACAACTTGAGACCCTGTCTCAAGTAAAAAAAAATGGGCTGGGGGTGCAGCTCAGTGGTCCAGCACTTGCAAAGCATGCAGGCTGAAGGCCCTGGGTTCAACCTCCAGTACTACTACTACTACTACTACTACTACTACTACTACTACTACTGATAATAATAATAATAATTCAGTAAAATTTGTCCCTTTGGTAGAAAATGTTCATGAATGCATTGTGAAAGGTGTAGCTATAGTTCACAAAAAATGAGAAAAAATATGCATTGAGCTTAGTTTTCCTCCATGTTTATACAGTCTCCTAATGATAGATTACAGAGAATAGAAAATTAAAACCAAGCTTCCCCCACTTTCATTCTATAAAGTTATGTCTTTTAGGTTGCTGATCAGTAGCTCTATGAGATAAATATAACTATAATCTCCATTTTATAGATGAGAATATTGAGACACGGAAATCCGATCATTCATCTAAGTCCAAATCAAGATCACATATCTAATCAGTTGAATAGATGGAATTTGAACAGAGGTGATCTGGCACTGTAGTCTGAGCTTTTCATTATATTCCAAGGCATGCTGGACCCTTCCTATCTCCAATCTCCATTTACTATTTCTTTTCTCTAAAATAAGACACAACCCCTGTCCTATGGGGATTTTATTAATATAAGCCAATAAACATGAGCTTATGCATTAAAATGCAGCAGGATACATTAACACAGACATGAAAATAGTCATAGAAGAGTTGAGAGGGTGTCACTTCCCTTAGGCAGAGAGGAGAAACATTGGGTAAGCCTTCATATGGAGGAGGTAATATATGATCTAGGCAATAGTGATTGAGAAGCAGCTGGCTAGGCAGAAAAGCAGATGGTAGACAGGACAAAGTACTCTGCAAACCCCTCTATGAAATGGCCTGTGTCCTAGCTTTATGCTCTGTATTGGGAATACTGGCCATCATATGGTGAGCGAGCTTTCATGGGACTCTCACATCTGTAGACAAGACTAGAAATAACAATTAGGGTCTGAGGAGTTTGTTGAGAGTGGGGCAGGATAACCTTACACATTCCCTTCTGTGGTCAAGAGATGCTGTTCGTGGTGTACAAGCTTTTTCTCCTCCCTGGGTTGTTTTGTTTCTATAAATCCTATAACTAGAAAGGCCATGACAGTTTGTGAAATTTCTTGACTGCTTTGGATTTGTAATTTAGAATTGAAGCATTTCATTTACCCTTGAAAAAATGCAATTTTCTTTTTTTAATTTTTAAATTTTGGTCAAATCATCAGTGTGATATTTGAATTTCCCATAGAACATTTCTACCAAATGGTCCTTCAGTCCAGGTCTGTACAGGTGTGGCAAGATAAACAACTGCTTCCTAAAACAGCCCATTCTACCTACCTACCTTTCTTTCTTTTCTTTCTTTTCTTTTCTCTCTCTCTCTCTCTCTCTCTCTCTCTTTCTTTATTTCTTTTTTTCAACATAAAAGACAAGAACTAGACAGTATGGTTTTCTTCCAATGATATATAAAGAAAATCAAGACCTAAATAACCCCATACTTTTATCACATTCCCAAGAGTAACTAAATAACTCCTTTTATATCACATTTTTCCTTTTTTGCACCCAGGTAGGGTTTTTTTTAATTAAATTAAATTTTTTAACTTTCTTGAAAAATATAATTTTTTATTTGTTTTTTTTAAAGGGGTAATTAGAAAGTTTTACAAAGGCAAATTTTGCCAAACATTAAAAAATGAGTGAAACACTAATCTCATGAACCAAGAACAAAAAAACCTAAAAGATGTGCAGTGTAATTTCTTAAACTACAGGCAGAAGTAAAGCATTTAACACTATTTGCTTTGGGTTTTATTGAATCCATGTTTGCAGCTGAAATATTCATCAGTGAGCATTGAGGATAGATATGTCGGTCCCAGATTTCACTGTCACTAATGCAAATAGGAATCACTTTCCATCCTTGCCCATTACACCCTCAGAATGTGGGAGGCTGCATTTACAGTAATAAGAGGAAGACACAGAGATATGTGGATACACCAAGATTTGTGTAGGGCAAAAATACTATTTATAGCTTCTACACTTATGTTGTCATCACAAATATGCAAACCTGCAAAACCTACATCTAAACTTGATTTTGTGTCTTTTTATGTTAATAGCATAGTAGTGCTATGGATTCAGTCTAGAAAAACCAAATGTTTCAGTATGATTCACTCTCACTTACCCTTGGATGATGTTGGTTCTCATGAATGAGGTTTTGGAAACAAATTATTGTATTGCCTTAGAAACTGTTCTCCGAATACTGGCTGAATCTCTGAGCTCTTGAGAGCATATCATAAAATTATTGGAGCAATTGCTGTAAATTATTGGGGACTACCATAACAATGTGGTTTATTGGGATGTTGGAACAAAGCTGAAAGAGGAACCAGTGTCAGGGTTTCTAAGGAAGCACTGAGGTAGACAAATTTTCCTGACTCTGGGGAAAAGGACTGGAGAATTAGGAGAAATCCTTTTAAAAGACATGCAGTTTTGTTGTCTAAACTTGTCCTAAGGGAACGAAAGGAAAAGGGAGAGGGAGATGTGGGGAGGAGGGAGACAGAGAAAGGAGAGAGAGGGGAAGAGGGAGAGAGAGTCATTTCTATGTAAATTTTTGTAGATTTATTTATATTAGCAAAAATACAGTATTCTTTCCAGATTATATCTTCATCTACTTCATAACTAACTACCTGCTTTATCTGCCTTCCTTCTGAATTTCCCTGGACACCTAACACCCCAGCTAATGATGTCCAAGACTGAATACTCACTAATGAGTCTGCCTTTCCCCTCTGCCCCCTCCATCATTCTTTCTTCATTTCTTGTTCCTGGACAATGGGCTTGCCACTCCCCTGGAACTTCTGGTTGGACTCCTGCAATCATCTCCCACTCAGGTCAGCCTCAGGAGGCTGCCTCTTCCCATGCATCCTGTCGGGGGAGGGTACAGCTGATTCCCTCCACACCCTTTCTCACCCTTTCACAAACGCCTCCTGACCTGCCTGTCAGCCTTCAGGATCGCAGCCCTGCCCACTGCCCTTCTCTAACTTCAACCTCAGCTCTCTGGTACACATGGGCACAAGTTCATAAATGCTATCACAACACTGATCCTAAACTGTATATACCTGAAAAATAAACTCCAAACTCCTTAGCACTGAGGGATCAGAGTAAACATGCCAGTGACTTCTCCCCTTCCCCCATCCCCAAGTGGAATTCATCTACCTCTTCAGCTCTATGCTGCCATCTGTCCAGAATCTTCACTATTGAGCGTGTGACATGCTGGCCTTACTCCCCATAGAATTTCCTTAAAGCCTCGTCATTTTTCCTTATTTTTTTTTCTATTTTCTTTTTCTTATGCAATCCTGTCAACTGTTTTCTTTTATGTGTACTAGTATTATTTCAATGTATTTTGTCCCAAACTATTGCTGGTTAGTTCTTCACATAGCTGTTTTCCTTAGTAGATCATTTGTTGTTGTTGTTGTTGTTGTTTGGTGCCATTGAGTTGGTATTCAACTCATAGTGACCCTACATACAACAGGTGAAACACTATTGTTAGTGCTTCTCTGATGTTTGTAGGGTTTTCAATGGTGGATTAATTTCTGGGAGTGGGTTACCGGGTCCTTCTCCCTAGTAGATCATAGCTTCATTGAAACCACACATTCCTCTTCTTGTCCTATTCTTCATGCAAGTAATGATATTAGTTGTCTGCTTATCATAATCTTAAGATATATTTTATTAACTCCTATTTTGATATAAGGGGCTGGGATTTAGCTCAGTTGGTAGAGCACTGCGCTGCAGTCTCTGAGGTCCCGAGCTCAATTCCCAGCACCGCAAAAATGGGAGAAGGGCCTGGCAATCCACTCCCAAAGCAATCCCAAAACAGTCAGCCATTGAAAACCCTATGAGGGTTGCTATAAGTTGGATACCGACTCGATGGCACCTAATAACAACAACAACAATTTTGATATAATTATAAGCTTTATACAATGAATGCAAACTAAGAGATTCTGATTGGATATTCACATTTATAATTACACAAGTCAGTTGAGGGAGATGAGATGTTAGATTGATTAGGATCTACTGTGTGGCAAACACTGATTTAGAGATTAAATACTGGATGGCTTCAGCCACAGATTCAAAGACAGTTATTATGGGTTGACAGTGTTCCAGGCTGTGTAACAAGAGCTTGGACTAGAAAGATGACTAAGACACAGTTCTGCACTCAAGGATATGATAGTATATTTCTCATATAGTTCCAACAAAGGACAATAAAACTACTATCCTTAGTACTATACAAAGACAAAGTTATAGAGGAATGTGGGAGTGACTGGGACACAAAGGAGTTGGTGTTGTTAGGTGCTATTGAGTGGAATCTGACTCACAGTGACCCTATGTATAAGAGAATGAAACACTACCTAATGCTGTGCACATGATCTTTTAATGCTTGAGCCTATTGTTGCAGCCACTGTGTTTCTTCTCATTTTGAGTTGTGCCACACCAACAAAGAGAGGTCTCATGGGCTTTACTCCATTTCCATCACTAAGGTTGACTCTACTATGAGCAGGCAACTCTTCCCCAGTTGTTTTTTGAATACCTTTCAGCCCGAGGGATCATTTTCCATCACTATATTTGACAAGGATTCTCTGCTATTCATAGGGTTTTCAGACAAGAGTGGGCTGCTGAATATATTGTCTGTCTTAGTCTGGAAGCTGAGATAAGATCTGTCCACCATGGATGGCCCTGATGGTATCTGAGATACTGGGGGCATAGCTTTCAGCATTGCAGCAACAGGCAACCCCCCACAGCATGACAAGCTGACAGACACGTGGGACAGAGAGGGTAGTGGAGCAATAAGGAAAACCTTTTTCAAGGGAAACAACTTAGTCAAGGTAGTGGCAATGGATAGAGCATCAAAAGAGGATGCTGGTGTTTGGGTTTCAAGAGGAGTTCATTATAGCTTGATGGGAGAGTGCAGATGGGCTGGTGGAAGCTGATGGAGTTGTGATGAATGGAAGAGGCTTGGAAGAAAGACTAGGTGTGGGCCATGGAGTCATGGAGCACCTTATATTGATCTAATAGTTTGACTTTTGTTTTGAAGAGAATGGGAAGGCGCCAAAAGTTGTCAGTAGGTAAATGACATACAGTGGTACCTCAGTACCCAAACTGGTCTATGCTCAAACATGTTGGTCCTTGACCAGTATTTCCAAGAGAATTCTGATTTGGTGCTCAACCATGCATTTGACCACTATGCTGAAACCTGGCTGAGATGCCACGCTTACCTGTAATGCTTCTGGGTGAGGAAAAGGGAAAATGTCACTCTGTGCATTGGTTTCAAGCAGTGAAGACCTGTCTTGGTGCTGTGCTCATGATCTCACGGGCTTTTTACACACATACACACACACACATGTATCTATACTATATGGTCATCATGGCAACCAACAACCTTTCTACAGCTAAAAGTGAAAGTGGAAAACAGTTGGACAACTGAGTTTCAAAAAGAACTTATTGCTAAGCATGTGAGTGACATATGTATGACTGAATTAGCCACTCAGTATGGCACAGAACCAATAAATACATTTACATTATTTCTTATGGGATAAAAATGCTCAGCACTTGAACCGATCAGCACTTGACCAGCCTTCCAGAACAGATTTTGGTTGAGTGCTGAGGTACCACTGTAATCAGAAGACTGAGAAAATGCTTTCCAGGAACTTTACCAGTATCATCCCATTAGACCCTCTGCCTTTGCTGAAGAGGTTGCATCTATCCCCTTACAAAGGAGGAAATGGAGCCATGCCTAAATGTCTTTTTCGATGGGTGTAAACAAAATGTGGAGTGCTGCAGGGACAGAAAGGATGGGATTCAAATAGGTTGGACAGGATAGGCCTCATTGAGACATTGACATTTGGAAAGGCTTTAAAGATGCTAAGAGAATTCATCATGAGGACACTTTATGGAAGAGTATCCCAGGCAGTGGTATCAGTCAGTGCAAAGGCCCAGAGACAGGATCATGCTTGGTGTGTTTGAGGCATGAAAAAGAGAATAGAGTTGAAATATATTCTATCAGCACTTAATAGAATACCTATAGAGAACAAAAGCAATGAATATTGTGTGAGTAAATAAACAGATAAAGAAAATATATATAAAAGTTCTTGACTGGTTTGTTCAGTTCCATTCCCATTCAGTTATACTACCCTGACTCTTGATAATTAATTCCTAGATACTGAGATAATTTAAACCACGTTGAAATAGAGTGTCCATGTATGAACATCCATTCAGTATTCTGTACAAGCCCCCTCAACCGTTTACACCTAGGTGCTTGTGTGTGTGCCATCTCTGTGGACAAATATCCTTTCATGTGACTTTATGAGAAGCAATAGTGACACATGGCGGTTGAGTGAGTCAGACACTTTCTCTTGCCAAATATCCCAAGAGGTACCATCGATATTTCTCAGACTTCCTTTCTTGGGAAGTTGGTTGTCTTGTTAATTCAGGGAAGTATTAACGACCCAATATATTCAGCATATCTCTCGTTGTAAGCTGTCAGGCTGTGCCACAACATCACATAATGTGACGTTACGTGATACATAATGCCTGGATTAAAAAAAAATGCAGACACTTCTTGCAGAGAAATAGTAGGTAGATAATCTGAATATTTGGGGTAATTGGCTCTAGGAAGAGAGAGGCATCATTATCTCGGGCTCCCTAGTGAGCGTTAATTAGCCATATTGCTTCATTATGTGACAAAGAGAGCACCGCTAGTACTGCTAAATCTACAATGACACCCCAGCTTTAGGAGCACAGGTATTTTAAACTACCTTGACTGACTGACATGTAGGTGATTCTATTCAGAGCCTATCAGCAAACTGAGATGGCTGGAACTGTCTGTCCTCAGGGGTGCCGGAGTCTGTCGTGACACTGAGAGTTTCCCTTTGCTTTGTCTCTCCCCTCCCTGGAGCCAAATAGTCCCCTAGCTGGGGAAATCATCAATATTAACAACAGCAGGCCTAGATCTACCTGGGATTTAAGGACAATACGATCTATGTTTTTGAAGCATAAAGTTCTGCAGACAGAGATTCAACAGCTCTTAGCATTTACGGATAGGCCATGATAGCTAGGAAGGGCTTTCTGGGGTCCCTTCAGTCCTTTGTTTACAAATACAGGAAAAGAGCTATTTGCAGCGTGGAAGATTTCTTAGGGTTTGGTTTTTCTGGGACTGATGTTCTACATTTTTCATCTTTCAGCAATAATAATAATAATGATAATGGAAATAGTAGGCTAGGTAGCAATGAATACAACTCCAGCATAACGGTTTGGTTCTCTTACCTGGGGTAAGAGATAAATTGTCCTCCACAGAGAAAGGCGATTCTGTTTGTCTTGAAGATGAAGAGAACTCTTTATGATTTTCTGTATTTTTATCCCTGTTGGGACTGTGAGTTTTTCCTTAGCATCCGTGTCTTTCCCATCATGTCCCTGGAGATCAAGCAAAGGGACTGGTAAGACATATGGCCAAGGCTATGGACTAGTGTAAAGCCAAGCTACAGAGGGAAACTGATGGTCTTGCATATGCCACAAGAGCCTCAGAAAATACTAGGAACTAGAACTTGGGATTCTAAGATCTGTGGTTCCCAACAGAGCTCAAAAGATGCTGAGCTGAGAACACTACATATTTGCAACTGCCCAAAGAGGCTGCTTCTGAATGACTTAGTTCATCCTTAGTTAAACACAAACTTCTGCCAGGAGCCATACTGTGTACCTGTAGTCCCAGGACTTGGGAGGCTGAAGCAGGAGGATCATGAGTTCGAGGCCAGAGACAACCTGTGCAACTCACTGAGACCCTGTCTCAAGATAAAAAAATTTAAAAAGAGGAGCTGATGGTGTAGCTCAATAGTAGAGCACTTGCCTAGCATGTGTAAGGCCCTTAGTTCAGTCAGCTAGTATGCTAAATAAATTTTTAAAAAACCCATGAACTTCTTTCAGTTATGAGTCTATGAGTCAGTTATGAGTTTTGAGTCTATCTTTGACCGGTGAATCCCAAATTGAACTATGCATCTGAGACTAGCATCATCTGGGTGAAACAGGGGAAGATGAGGAAACTCAGAAGAAAGCAAGAGTTGTAGAATTATACCAAGATAAGCAGCTCAAAGAATCGACTTCTATCCCTGGTGGGGCTGTGTTAGCACTTAGCAAGAATCTCTTTCTGTCTTTCATTTTCCTCTGTGTATCAGGATTCCTGGTAAGGGTCCACCTCAAAGATGAAGGTTCAAAAGGTATTCATCTAAATCCTATGAAACCCTCATACAGAGTCCATGATTTCTTCCATTTAAGTGGGAAAATCTCAAAACCATTTAAACTACAAATTTTAGTGATTATATTTTTTTGACAAATAGATCTTATTTTGCATAGTGAAAATGGAAGTGAATTACCTATGACTATTGTGTGTTTCCAAGCTTGAAGGGAGTTCAGAAGTACACTAGACTTTTTGCAGTTGGAGGACTAAAGCCAGGACAGATCAACCTAACTTGCTCAAACTAGTTATAAAACTAGTTTGGGACGAAACAAAAAGGGGAACCTAGTTCTTACCATCAGTCAAATAAATGCTTTTCCTAATATGGCATTTTGACATTTTAAATTCTGTATAAACTTCCATTGGTAAGACAAATTGGTGGCAAGCCAAACAATTCTAAGATGACTTCACTTTCTTCTTGCTAGCATCATGTTGCATAATGTGCTGGAGTTTCCCAAACTGCAAATGCTGTCAGCTCACATCTCCCTGAGATACACCTACTCTGCACATATGGACTTTTCTGCTTAACCTTTTGCTTCATCAGCCTCTTAGGCTTCTCAGTCCTAAGACTCTAGGCCCAGCTTTATATTTGTGGTCCCAGTGACATTAATTCCAAAAACCAGGGTAGAAATAGACTGACTTTTAAAGGTGAAGAGAAAGAACAAATTTTCTTAAAATATTTGCACAGTTGAATTCACTTAGATGGGAGATTTTTATTGGGAATTGATACTATAAATCAAGATGAAGAATGGAAAGCCTGAAAAGGGAGAACAAATGGGAAAGAGAAAGAATAGGAACTAGAAGTAGATCATCAGAAATCTTAAGTAATATTGATAGATCCAATAAAGCAATTAAATCAGAGACCAGTGAACTTACGTTATATAGCACTCAGCATGTATAAAGTTCTTTCACAAGAATGATGTTATTTGATCTTCACAACAGCTCTGTAGGGAAGAAATAACTATTAATAATTGATAAGAAAACTTGCCTGTCTGGTCACATGCTCTCCTGATCAAACCACCCTACTTCACAGTTTTTGCAAAGACTCAGCTGCATTAGGGAACTCAGCTGGTTGGAGCTCTGCGAGCATGATGGCTGAAGTCATCTGTTGGATTCCTGTGGACACTGGTGGCTACGTAGAATGAAAGCCACAACTGAAAGACCCTAACTTTCAAGGAGAACAAGGTACCTGTGTATATGATGCAAATTCATCAGCTTTACTAATACAAGAATGTGTGATCTCCATCTGACCAGTAGAGGAGTAAATCATCCTTACAGGTGAAGGGCAGCACATTTTTAGCATGGTCTCTTGTTAATGTGTGGTATTGCTTCAAGATTTGGATTTGCAAAGCCAACATATAGCCTGAACACCTACAGTTTAAGTCCTTGACACCAGGTAAATGTAAACATTTTTATATGTGATTGCAGAAGTCATCCAAAGCAGAGAGATTTATATTTTCCAGGTAAGAAAATGTTTTGTTTGTTTTTAGTTCCTTTGGATGTTAGTAGATATTATCATCTTAAGGTCCAATGAAAATCTAGAACAAAAAATTTTTTCTTCCTGACATGACTATACCTATACTTCAAATATATAACAAAGCCCTCAGCTTGAACTGATTGGATAAAGCAACATTGTGAGCTTCAGAAAAAAAAGATTTTCCCTGGAATTGTGTCTTGAAATCTTTCACCTTGATTTGTTTATTTCAAGGGAGGATTTGAGAAAAAAAAAACTTCTTTGTTTTGCCCGGGAGCATATCATTCCTGGGGGAATGCATGTTTACATTCTGCTGAATTACACAATTCCACAGCAGTTATTAGAGAGCTAAAGATGTATGAATGTTGAGCTGTGGGCCACCCCATGTTGATAATGAGCCCATTTTGTGTCTAGGCTTGTGGAAAACAATGTGAGAACGCCTTGTTCTGTGTTATTTTTTCCTTCTGACAGTCCTGATACACTGCCCCAGGCAGTCTAAAAATAATAGCATGAGGTTAACTGACAATTGCAGGTATATTTACACTGATTTTCTGATATTAGCATGCTGCTTAAAAATACTACCAGGGGTGATACACTAGGCATCCAAATACATTTCTTTATTAGAGATGAAAAAGTGGTAGAAAAGACAAAGATCCTTCTTTTAAATGACCGATAGAAAGATCTGTGGCCACCTTAATAATTTGCCACAGTGAACTCCCAATTTTTTCAAGACTTGTTCTCTGGATTGAGAGTAGGAGCATCTGAGGAAGGTATCACAAATGCCCCTTCCTACATACACATACAACCCCCCATGTCTACACCCACACCCATGCGCCCACACACCCCAGAAGCCTCCCAAACCTCTGACGACAATCAGAAGCCTCTCATCTCTGTGACATTGCATCTGCCTGCAACATCAATACTGGCTACTTTGATGAAGGTAACTTGGTTTTGCCTTGGACATTGCCTGCTTCTTTTCTTCAAAACTATTATTGGCTTGGAGGCTGAATTTTCCCACCTGGAATGTTTCCTTTCTGCCTCATCATTTTTTGCCATGAACTGCATTTACAGTCTCTCTACCTTCTACTTGATTCAACCAGTGGGAGCTCCCAGCAGGATACTGGGGTGACTTTGACGTGCAAAATTCCCCAGAAACCTCCCCTAGTGGGCTCTGGGTCTGTTTCTCTGACAAAGGCCACCCCTCCTCTCAGCACCCCTTCCTTAAAGCTGTAGTTCTCAAGGGTGTAGGTAAACCTCCCCTCCCCAGACCTCCAGGGCAGGAGGTGATGGCTTCCTGCTGGCCACCTTCTGTTGTTTCTCCCAACCCTGATGACTTCAGTGTGGTAAATAATTCTTCCACCGAACCCTTTTCAACTACTCTGAATGTTATTTCTGTTTCCTGTGAGGGCCTCCACTAAAATGATGCTGAGCTCTCTGATCGCCTTGGGTCAGGAAGGTGAATAAAAACCAGTCCTGCCTGCAGAAGCTGATCACAGCTAAGACAGGTCATAGGCTGAGCAGGAGGAGCATAGACATGGTTATCTACACCAGGAGTGGTGCCAAGAAGAGGTTGTGGGAAGAGGTGGTGCTCAGTGTGAAACTTTTTGTGGTTGAAAATCCAAATATATGAAAATGGAAAGACTCTAACAAGTCCATGCCTAACCATCACAACAATCATCAACTTCATCAACTCCATCAACTCAAGGACATTTTTATCTGCCTTATCCACTTCCCCACCTCTTCCCTAGGATTAATCTGAACTCATTTCTAGGCAACATATAATTTCATTCATGTCTCCAAAACATAAGCACAGTGTCACCACCCTCCAAAAATAGAGATGATAAAACTTCAATATGAATGAATAATCAGTGTTCAAAGTCATCTAATCGTATTATAAATGTTCTTTTGCCAGTCTAATTACTGGAAGTTGGACCAGAAAATGTCCATATATTACTATAACTGGTCTCTCTCACTCTGTAAATTCTTTTCTCATATGATTTTTCCCTTATAATTTCTTTGTTGGAAAAACCCAAGTTGTTCAACCTGTGGCACTTCACTCAGTCTGGATTTTCTTTCATGGCTTTTTCCTCCTCCTACTCCTCTTCTTCCACCACCTCCTCCTCCTCTTCCTTCTTTTCTTCCTCCTCCTTTTTTCTGCCCCCCCATCCTCCTTCTTCTACTGGGGATCTGAACCTAGGGCCTCACACATAATTGGCAAGTACTGTACAACTGAGCTATACTCTTAGCTCCTTTCTAATTTTTTTTATTTTCAGACAGAGTCTCCCCAAGTTATGCAGGCTACCTCTGGGCTCGAACTCATGATTCTCGTGCCTATGCCTCCTGAGTTGTTGGGATTACAGACAGGTGTCACCATGCCTTGAAATCAGGATTTTGTTGATTAAATTCCTGTATTGTTTAGGGGCTGAGGTTTAGTTCAGTTGGTAGAGTGCTTCTCTGCACTCTCTCAGGCCTTGGGTTCAATCCCCAGCCTCAAAAACATGGAAGAAGAACCTGGCAGCCCACAGCTGAAACAATCCCGAAACAATCAGCCATTGAAAACCCTAAGAATAGCAGAGAAGCACTGACACAGTGCCAGTCAGGGTGCAGTGTTGGAGAGTGTTTCATTCTGTTGTACACAGGGTCGCTATGAATTGGACCTGACTAAATGGCACACAACAACAACAACAACAACAACAACAACAACAACAACAACAATTGTTGCTTAACATGTTTTTCTCTATTTTCTGTAATTCAATTGTTAGAACTAGAGCTTAATCTGACTTAGGTTCAGTTTTGGTTTTAGTGCAGGGGCAAGATGACTTCATAGGTAGTCAAGATGTACTTGTGTCAAAAGGAATATAACGTCTGGTTGTTTCTCATTTTCTGATATTAAGAGCTGTTGACAATCACTGCCCTCAGCCAGTGGTTTTCCAACTTCCGTGTTCATCCATATCACTTGGAGGACTTGTTCAGACCTACACCCAAGTTTCTGAGTCAGCAGGGCTGAGCTAAGACAGAGAGTGTGCATTGCTAATGAGCACATAGATAGCATGGGCACTGCTGGGCCCGTGACCCCACTGTGAGAGCTGCTGCAGTTATGCAGTAGGCTTAGGGTTTACTGAGAGTTCAAGGCACTCATTTCAGCTTGGTGAGTCATTGTTTCTAGACATTTTAGGGGATAGAATTAGGAAAGAAATTTTTAAGAGAAAGATAAATCATGAGGCCATATTGGAACTTGCAATCCAAATTCAATACTATAATTCAAGACCACTTACCTTTATCCATTTTCCAATATTATCTCCTTTCTTTCACTGTAAAAATATCTCTGCTTTCGGGTGCTAGGGATGTAACTGACTGGTAGAGTGGAAGCTTCACATGCATAAGACCCTGGGTTCAATTTATAGGTCAAATAAAATTTAAATCTCTGCCTTTAGAGATACCACCATCATTCTCATTAATGTATCTCGTATTAATCACACAACAGTCCTAGAATAACAATACCCACATGTTCACTGACAGTATGATTTCCCCAAACAGAATAATTTTAGTTTTGTTTTTCTTTTAATTTTAATCCTTAGCCTATATTCCCCTAGGGATATACAATCAAATGAAAGCCTTTTAAAATCACTTAAGCTGATGCTTTTCTGTATGGCTATATCCCTGCTATTTATGCAATTAGGTAATTTTTGTACTTTTATATTTGGTTTTTAGGAGAATGTGCTTTGTGAATTAAGCTTGCTTGGGAATTATGTAAAATACCAATATGGTTCCAAAATAAAAAAAAATTAAGAGAATATTTATTTAAGAGACTAGTATTTAGGAGAATAATTTTCCCTTAGTGTTTGCATATTCATAGGAGTTAATAGCTTATATACATAGTTTAGTTCATATCCTTGTTCATGTTTTCCCTTATTGAGTTAAATATAGCACATCATTACGTTCTGTCATACAGATTTATTGCTGATAATTCTGACCACAACCTGAATTTCTTTCCATTATTAGTGACTTGGTCATTTTGTTTGGATGTCCAATAAATAGAAAATTATTTAGTGGACTATGTCTTAATGTTGGCCATTATAAATTGACTCTACACTTTTGTGGTATTCTCTATCATATTTACTTACAAGTCTTAGTATTATTGTAGAAAAACTGTCTTAGTGCTTATTCTGCTCATTGCTTCGGTTTTCTCCTTCAGAGACTATTATATTTATATTGGATCTTCTTTACCTATCTTCTATATTCATCATTTAATATTGAATGCATTGTAAATAATCTTTATTATTTCTGTTATTTATAAAGTTTTCTTTTCCATGTCTTATCTTCTCTTAAGAAATATTCTGTTGTGTTTATTGCTTTTGTAGTTCTTCTTAATTTTGGAGATAACTATTTTTCTTTTGTTCTTAATTCGTTTCTAAATTCTTTTGCCTTTTTTTCAAATATTCTTTCTGTCTTAAATTTTCAAAGTCTGATATATGTTGTTGTATATAGGTTCTATAGTTTTCTTAATTTTTAGGTCATTTTGAAATAGTAGGTCCTTCATCTGTTTTGTGCACATATTTTCCTGCTGTGTTTTTGTTGTGTGAAGAATTTTTTTACACTATTTCTTCTATTTTTAATAATAATTTTACTTGGGATTCTGTAGTAATTCTTTGCTTCTGAGCATTGTTAAGTGAAATGAGTTTTCCAGTACTTTTAGAGGAGAGAGTAGACCAGAATAGCTACTTTTGTTATAACTATAATAAAGAAAAGCCTGCTTTTAGCCATATGACTGTGGTGTCCGATCCTGTCAGATCTTGGAAGCTAAGCAGGGTCAGGCCTGGTTAGTACTTGGATGGGAGACCACCTGGGAATACCAGGTACTGTAGGCTTGGGAGAAGGACCTGGCCACCCACTCCCAAAAATCAATCCACCATTGAAAACCCTATGAACAGCAGAGAAGCACTGACAATAGTGTTTCATCTGTTGTATATAGTGTCGTTATGAGTTGGACACTGACTTGATGGCACCTAACAAAAACAACAATGTAATAATAAAGAAAAGAATAAACTCTCCTAGATCCAGCTCCTCTGCTACTCTTTTCAATTTGATTATCTTGCCCTTGTCTTTTCTTTTTTCCCCTAGACCTTGCCTGTTCTTTGTGACTCATAATCCCAGCTGTTTCTTCTTATTGCTAAGTTTTGCTGTGTAAGGATTGTTTTTTCCAGTTCTGTTAACCCAAACTCCAGAACCACAAACTCCCTAAAATCCCAAACTCTGTAGAACTACCTGATCACATTTTTTAACTTTTGCACTCACCCTCAAATTGGAACTTAACAAATCCTCTCCAACCCATTCATCTTCCTGTTGAGCACCTGATTGTGAGATAGGGGTTTCCAGCTCTTGGGGCTATCTCCAGTTCTTTCCTCCAATTTCTCCCATGCAGCTTTTATCCCACATCAGTCTTTTAGTTTTTGATAACTTAACCCTATCTAGTTTTAGTTTAAGCCTGCAGCCATACCACTGTGGTGTCCGTTCCCCTCAGATCTCAGAAGCTAAGCAGGGTCGGGCTTGATTGGGAGACCACCTGGGAACACCAGGTGGTGTAGGCTTGGGAGAAGGACCTGGCAACCCACTCCTAAAAAACAATCAGTCATTGAAAACCCTATGAATGGCAGAGAAGTACTAACAGTAGTGTTTCACCTGTTGTATGTAGGATTGCTATGAGTTGCACACTGACTCGATGGCACCTAACAATAACAATAAGAAGTTATATTTTATGGGAGAAGGACATGGTGGTCTACTCCCAAAGCAATTCTGAAACAATCAGCAATTGAAAACCCTATGAACAACAGAGAAGCATTGATATAGTGCCAGGCATTCCACAGTGTTGGGGAGTGGTTCATTCTGTTATACATAAGATTCCTATGAGTCAGGCCCAACTGGACTGCACCTAACAACAACAACAACAACAACAACAACAACAACACTTATCTTTTGGAGCATATGGACATACTTGGGACATGGTATTGTAAACGTACTCCACTGAGGCTTGTTTTTACTGTTATAGTTCCTTTGATGATCATAATGGGAAAAGTTAGAGAATTACTAGGTCTTCTAGAATACTTCTGGAACTGATGGTTGGCAAATTGCTGGGGTGCATTGGAGAGAAGGCTGGGAAACAGGGGGCAGAAGAGCAAAGGGAGGGCTATCAATTAAAAGTAGTATAAGGGAATGCATGAAGGTGTGAAACACCATGACACAGTGGTGGAGCTGTATTCTATTCAGTATGCCTCTAGTAAGAGGTTGGTGTGAGGTAATGGAAGGAATGAATGACTGAAACAGATGGGGCTGGATCACAATAAGCCATGTGTGTTAAACTGGCAAGTCTGAAATTTAAGTTATAGGGAGCTGTTGAAGGATATAAAGCAAGGAAGTGAAATTAGATTAATAATTTAGGAAAGTTTTTCTGGCAGCAGTGTAGAAAATGGTCTTGAAGCCATTCAGAGGGTAGACAGGACCCCTCCTCTTACCCCATATTATGCAACTATGGTAGGATAAAAAATGACGAGGGACTAAACCAAGGCAAGTGGCAGATGGATCAGAGATGTTACTCACATGGTAAATGGTTGGGTAGAGGGATGCATTTGGATGCACTGGGAAACCTAGCATGAATATTTGGTCTCTGGAAAATATCTTGGTTCAAAGATACTAACCATTCTACTCCCTATGGCTCTCATTCTTGCTAAGTTGTGCTGATGTTTCTCGAAATAGTGCTTCTGGAAATGCCTGATAGTACCGTGTGCAACTAGTAAATATATAGAATTTGATTCTAAGACTTATTTCAAGACTTCTATTATAATAGTCTGTAATCTACAAGTTTATGAAAAGAAGATAGGATTATTTTTCCTTTACACATACCTGAACTGGCTATCTCCCTTCCAGAATTTGACTACAATATCTATATTTATATTAGCATTCCAAATATTTTCTTTGACATGAGAAAAGAATAAGACAGAAGTGGAAGGAGACAGAAGTTGGGATGGGCATCTTAGACTAAATTATGACTTCACATAAATTTAGGAATGGAAAGAAGAGCACCAAAAAATAAATAAATAAATCCAATAGACTTGACTCTTATCCCTTCCACTTATCTCAGACAAAATCTTGTAGTCATGCTACTCAAAGTGTGGTGTGCCACAGCTGCAAGGGCCTCACTTGGGAGCTTGTTAGCAATGCTAGCCCCACCTCAAACAAGAGGAATTAATGTTGCCATTTTAAGCAGATGCTGACATGACTCATTTGAATATTAAGTTTGAGGATCACTGTTCCAGACCATGTAAGAAAGTCAACTTTTTGTGACTTCACCTTAACTCTTTCAGAATATCAAGTCTCCTCTGTAGCAAAACACCCATTTAATCAATATTCTATAGAAACTTGAAAACAGTTAATGCAAGGAGAGATGTAATAAAGCAGTTTAGGATTTGTGCTCTGTGTAGAGTCAGTCTACTTGAGTTCAACATCTGGCTTTACCACTAATTAATTATGTGGCCATGGGAAAGATGATTAGTGTTTCTATAGATTGGTATGCTCATATATAAGTGTGAATTAAGAATTCTTACATCATAAATTGTTATGCAGATCAAATGAAATAGTGTGTTCAAAGTGGTTAGCTTAGTTATCATGCATAGGAAAAGCATCATAAATACTACCTATCATTATCAAAACTTGGTTTAAAATCTTTTATGCATACCTTGGATGTGTTTATTTCATGCCTCTCTAGAAGTAACATCACCTTGTTCTTTTCAAATGGGCAACATTATCAGTTTATAAGTGACTGTGCAAGTGTCTAAAGAGATTTCTCAGAGAAAGAGGCATCTTCAGTATGGTGGTTATTTACATTTGTGCTTCATGATTTTGTAGAAAAGTGAAATATCAACACTGGAACTTAGACGTGACTTATCTAAGAATGTATTTGTATATTCCAGTACATCCTTTCTAGGTGAACTAAGGAGGAAAAATCCCCTTTCTCTTAGAAAAATCTTGAATTTCAGAAACCTCGAGTATTTGTTCATGTTTCTCTTCATTGTTTTATATTGTTTAGTGTCGCTGTCCTGATAAAGTCCTGGGGAAATTTTACTGCAGCTGCTCAGTCACTACCCAAGCACGGTTTGTGTGTCCTGAGACATTCTGAGTGAGTCGTATCAGAAAGCAGCTACAACCATGTAAAACATTGCATCTAAGCATAAACAAACTAAAACAAAACAGAAGATACAACACCTAGCTTTTATAAGCTTTGAGAATCTGATGTCTTCCATCATCACCCACATATTTACAAAGCTGTGTTATTATTCCCGAGCACACATTTTAAACTAGAGAGGCCCATACTATGGAGGGTAGAATGAGGTTAGAGAAATAAACCCCAGATTATATTTATTTCTTATTACAGAGCTCAGCATTTTTATGTTTCCTCATCAACAAAAAGGCTCCCCCACTACACACCCTGGGTGCTTTCTATTTATGTTCACCTGCTCCTCAATTAACACCCCATCAAATCACACACTTGCAGGGGGTTTATTGTCGGACCACTGCACTGCAGCCCTTAACCCTCTCTCTCACCGACATTACACATGGAGTTAAAAACAGTCCCCTGACTGTGCTTAGAAAACATGTCTTTTCATTTGGTGTTTGCGTAAGGTTTTCCTTGTGAGCATTACCCTGGGTGTTCATAAAGTTATAACTGTATCTACATGTGTCTGACATTTATTACCTTCCATAGGACTATAAAACTCACTTTTCTCTTTTAACTGCGCCTTCTGACATGTTACATAAAATAAACTTTAAATATTACCTATAAATTAATTAGCATTTTCCCTGTGTTAGGAAAAGTCATTGAAGGCTTACCAACACTGATCTGATTTGGTGTATTTAGTGGGTTTAATTGGATTCTATGCAAAAGACAATGGGATTATTCTTATTCAGTTTTATTTTTCATTTGGTCCTATTTATGTCTTTATATTAGACAAGTAATATATTCATTTGTAAAAAGTTAAGAAAATATAGTAAATTTCAAGAACAAAACTAGTAACTCCCACTTCAATATTATTTCACTGATTTCATAGTTCCTATATTGTTATGGTTTTTTTGGTCCTGAGGGGGTTGAACCCAGAGCCTTGCGCATACTAGGCTCCACCACTGAGTTGTACCAACAGACCTTTTTTTATTTTTTATTTTGAGTCAGCGTCTTTCTGAGTTGTGCAGGCTGCCACTGGCCTCGAACTTACAATCCTCCTCCCTCTACCTTCTGAGTAGCTGGAAATACAGGTGTGCATCAGGCATCCAGGTTGTTTTTTTTTAATACATGAATTACTATTAATTCTTTGGTTTTTTTATTTGTTTTTGCAATGCTGGGGAATAAACTCAGGACCTTAGCCATGCTAGGCAAGCACTCTATTACTGAGCTATCTACCTTCGGCCTCTATTATTTCTTTTATATGTTGTTATTGAAATACCTATTTATAAATATTGTGCTTTTATTAAAAAATAATGATTTTATAGTTGTAGTACTTTACAGAAATCCATTTTTCATATAAAATTTGGTATTAGGTCTGAATTTTACATGTTGTTTTGTATCCCATCTTCATTACTTTTATTGTTATTAGGTGCCATTGAGTCGGGCCCAACTCATAGTGACCCTGTGTATAACAATGAAATCCTCCCCAATACTGTGCCATACCCAATACTATGTCAGTGCTTCTCTGCTATTCATAGGGTTTTCAATGGCTGATTGTTTTGAGAGTGGGCTGCTGGGTCCTTCTCCAGTTTTTTGTGGTGTTGGGAATCAAACCCAGATCCTTAGAGTACAGAGCAAGCAGCCTACCAAGTGAGCTAAACCCTAGCCTAAATATTGTATATATATCATGCCTTATGCAATCAAATACTTTCTTAATTTTTATTTGTAATGCTATTTATATTCATTCATTTTGTGAAATATCTTTTTTTTTAATTGTTGTTGTTGTTGTTAGGTGTCGTCGAATCAGTATCCGACTCATAGGGACCCTCATAGGGTTTTCAATGGCTGAGTGCTTCGGGATTGCCTTGGGAGTGGATTGCCAGGCCCTTCTCCTTCTTTTTTATTAGAAATTTTTAATGTACATCTTAATGTGATTCATTTTGACATGCTTTTCATTGTGACATTTCCATCAATGCGTTTTGATAAACATTATTCATATAGGTTACCCCTTACCCTCCCCTATGCTTCCCCCCCTCCCACCCTTCCCATTTTGTGAAATTTCTGTAATACTTTTTACTGTATTTCTGTAATACTTTCTGTATTTACTGTATTTCTGTAATACTTTTTACTGTTTAGATGAGTTCAAACTTTTTGCTATTATGAGTGATACTGAGGTAAATATCCTTCTGTGTAAAATTATATCTGCACTTCTAATTATTTCTTCATGAGGAATTTCTAAAAGTAGAAACACTGTTGCAAAGACTTTTAAAGGCCTTTGCCAGAATACTGTACTGGAAGGCTGTGAAATTTTATAATTTTATGTCTACATTGTACTGGATCAACCTTGAGTATTTTTTTAACAATATGTGAGACTTTATTGAAAGACTTTATTGAAATGGGTAATACATTTATGATGCTCCAAAGTAAAAAAATAAAATAGAAATTTATATATTGGGAGGATTTGTTCCCATGCCTATCTTTGCCTGGCTTACCAGTCTTGCCCCCAAAGACAACCTTTTATATGAGATCCTTTTATGTTTTGCCAGCCTTTCTTTTTCCTTTGTCCTCCCTCCCTTCCTTCCTTTCTTCCTTCCTTCCTTCCTTCCTTCCTTCCTTCCTTCTTTCTTTCCTTCCTTCCTTCTCCTAGGGCTTTACACATGCCAAGCTGGAGGTTATTTTCTTTTTATGATCAACTTGATAATTGGTCATTGATGTTTCATTAGTCATTTCTTTGGTTAGGAGTTAGGTTGAGTATACAGACATACATACACACATATTGCTATATTATATCATTACATTCTTTAAAGAACATATTCATAAAAATTATTTTGTTATTGTTACAGGACTGAGGATTGAACCCAGGGCCTGATAAAGTTAAGTTCTAAAAATAATTAAACCTCATTTCACATCATGACTTCATCGCTTACTTGGGAAAAGCAATTTCCTGTCTACAGCTCAGTTTCTTCAAATATAAATGGTAGCATTGGGGCTAGGATTTAGCTCAGTTGGTAGAGCCCCGCTCTGCAGCCTCTGAGGTCCCAAGTTTGATTCCCAGCACCACAAAAAATGGGAGAAGGGCATGGCAATTCACTCCCAAGGCAATCCCGAAAAAACAGTCAGCCACTGGAAACCCTAAAAAAGGGTCACTATGAGTCGGACATGACTTGATGGCACCTAACAACAACAAAATGGTGGCATTAGCATCTATTGTATAGGGTTGATGTGAGAAATAAGAAAAACATGCTTAGTGTCTAATATGGTGTATTAGTCAACTTTCCAACACTATAAAAAAATCTGTGTAATTAACTTATGAAGAAAAAGGTTTTGTTTCAGCTCACAGTTTTAGTTGTTCCAGTCTATGGTCAGATAGACTCAGCTGTAGTTGGGGGACCAGAAGCAAGGAGAGGTTGTATGCAACAGAGGAAAATTGCTCATCTCATGACCAGGAAGCAGTAGAGAGGAAGAGGCAGGGCCTGGAGTCCCACCTTCTCTTTCAAAGGCACACACCCGAAGACAAAAAGACCTCCCACCCACCAGGCCCCACTTCTTGAAGGTTTCATCATCTCCCAATAGCATCATGGACCAAACGGTTAAGATATGAACTTTGGGGAACACCTATCCAAACTATAGTACTTGGTAAGTGCTTGGTATATATTAAGCACTTAATATGAATTAGGCTGGGATTTAGCTCAGTTTGTAGAGGGCTCCTCCATACTCTGAGGACCTGGGTTCGATTCCCAGCACCATAAAAATGGGAGAAAGATGTGGCAATCCACTCTCAAAGCAATCTTGAAACAGTCAGCTATTGAAAACCCTATAAGGGTAGCTATGAGTCAGGCACAACTCAACAGCACCTAACAACAACAGCACAACAATGTAAATAGACTTTTCATAATCTGAGTCCACTTAAAAAAAAGGTAATAAAGAAGCTTTCAAAACCAATAGGAAAAATAATAAGTGTATTAACCCTGCTAATGATATTAACATATCATTGATTGCTATGTAGTTGATTTTGTCATATTATGTCATAAAATTAGACTGTAATTTTTATTTAAGGCTCTATCTTCAGCACCCAGAACAATGTCTGGAAAATAGGGACCACTTGCTACATACTTTTGAATAAATGTATTGCTCTTTTTCAAAAATTTCTTAGCTATGTTTTGAATATTTCTCCTTATATAATCTTAGATTCACTTTAATAAATCCTACAAAACATCCTGTTGAGATTTTAATTTCAAAGCATTGAATTCATTTGGGGGAGTAAGTAACATGTTTACACAATTAGATTTTCTTATCCAGAAACATAATACATCTTTTCATCCAGTTGGGCTTCTTTTAAGTTACTCCATCAAGTTTTATATTTTCCTTTATCTAGGGATTGACCATTTCTTTTTTAGGTTCATTAGAGGATTATTGTTGTTTTTTATTCTGTAAGTTAGGTTTTTTATATTCTATGGAATTCTCTAGTTATTCATTTTAAAGGGAACTGCTCATTTTTGTATGCTGACATTTTATTTCTTAAATATAATAACCCTATATTTGTAACAGTTATTAAGTTATTTCTCTTAGCTATTCATGCCATTTACCAAAGATGATGTTTTATTTTTCTATGTTATATCTCTTATTTATATTTCTTAGTTTATTGGCTCTAATTGCAAGAATAATATTGGATAATAGTGATAGAATTCCTTACACTAATATTTGACCCTGATGAGAAGATTTTAATTCACAATTAGATATACTACATGATATGAGCTTCTGCACAATAATCTAACGTTTTAAAACATTTTCTTTTTCTACCTTGATGAGAGCTTTTGTCAGGGATGGATACTCAATTTTATCAAGTTTTTCCACCATCAAATCAATTACTAACCCATGTAGGGAGGATCATAAAAGCCCTGTTCTTTTTCCTCAAAGTAAGACAAATTCTGTAGAGCAATTTGCTTTTCAGAGTGCTCTTTGAAATAGAATGAGGCTAGGCACCATTTGAATTCATATTCTTGCTTGACTTCTTTTCTTTCCTGCTTTCTTCCTTGTTTACAATTGTTTCTTAAGAGCACTTCCTTAATAAAGTGCTTTCATGTGAATTCTTGTTTCAAGTTCTATTTCCATAGAATCCTATGGTTTCTATCTTTGTGCAGTCTGTTCTGGACAATTTCTTAGTTCCATCTTTCAAGTCACTTGATGTTATTTTTGGCTGTGTCTATTTGGTAATGTAGCCTGTTTAGGAATTTTTAAAAAGTCTACTTGAATTTTTAATCAATAAAAATTTCCTTAAAATATATAGGGGCGAGATAATATCATATCTGAAGTTTCCTTAAAATAGCCCAAAGTGGAAGCACAAGTAGGGGTAGAAATAAAATATAACGAGCCCTGACTTGGTCATTATTGGAGGTGGGTAAGAGGTACATGGATATTAGTTGTAACATAGTTTCTTCTTTTACACATATTTAACATTTTTCATAACAAAATCTTGTGTTAAAACTATCTGTTGTATGCGGGAGGAGGAGGGTCATGACAGAGTAATGGGAGATATGAACATGAGCAATGTACAATGACATGCATATGTGGAAATGTCATAATGAAACTCATTAAGTAATACACTAAAATTACTCATAAAGTTAAATTAAATTTTAAAAACTATTGATTTTTATTTTTTATGGATATAGTCCTTAATTTTTCTGAGCTTATGAAAAATAATTATGCCCAATTTACATTATTTGCCCTATTAACTTTTTGTCTTTTAAATATGTTATTTCTTTTTTGTTTGTTTGTTTATTTTGCTTTGATATCCTTTTATTTCTCCATCAAATAGTTAGGAATATTGAATTTTTATCATTCAATTTTCTGATCATGTTTGCACATGAGAACCTCTGTTGACTGACCTGTCCTGATTACTACTTGTATTGGATTACTGAAAGGAAAGGATGGAGGCTAGATCCTCATTGGCAGTACACAGATGTTCCCTGTGTCATCTAGAACACTTGTTTACTGGGGTCATTGCTCTGCTCTCTGGCTGTCATGACTCTACCCTCCCCAACATTTTACTTTAAAGTTGTAAAGATAGGGTGGTATAAGGAGGGTGGTCTGTGATGGGGATGGGTATCAAGCTGTTTAGCGTTTCCAAACACAAGCTTCAACTTGAGGAAAGTTGCAGAAGTCTCAGGTCCACAGCCTTGCTTTTCAAGCTTCTTTCTCTCCAACAGCCTTTATTCCCATAATGACTCCTTCCGGTACATTTTTAGAGCCGTAATTTTCTTCAGCTTTAATTTTTCATTAATCTAACACTGTCTCCTTTCTGTCTGATATGGATTCCTTTTCCAGCCCTGCTATAAATCAATTATCTGAAAAGAACATTTTGTATGAGTTGTGTCATGCCATTTGTGACAGGAAGAGAGTCATGTGAGTGGAGTGTGCCATCTTTGTCCACCCCCCTTCTCTCCACTGTGGCTTATGAGCATGTGGTTGCAACTCATTTCCTTGCCATCTAGTTACTGTTTTTTGCATCATATCCTATTATTCTTCAGTTCAGCTTATTATTTCGTCCCGGCACTCTGATCCCATGCCATGTACTTTGGCCTGTGATTGAAGATGCTGGATGCCTTGTAGTTTGTTCTGGTTCCTGTTGGTAGATTATTTTCATAAGAGAGTTTAATTCTGGGTTATGAATCCTTCTTAGAGGTACAGCGGGAGAACAAGTACATTCAGCAGCTCAGAGCACTGTTCCCAGGATCTGGTGTCAGTTCCTTCTGGCCTGTGGCTTCTTGGAAGCCTTCTCGGAAGGGTGTCAGAAGACACCCTTCAATGCCTGTGTCCATTTCTTTAGTACTCCCTGGCTCATGTCCTTGCCTCTGTATCTTCTGGCTCTAAAATTCTTTCATTCAGGGCTCACAGAAACATGGTGCCAAAACCAGTACTTTTATGACCTCTGTCATAGTCCATGTGTGAATGAGAATAGAAAGATTAATCCATTTATTTATTCAACAATTAATGGTTGCTTTGTTCATCCTTCCCTGGGGATTAGGTCTTGGAGTGGTGAGATGAAAATCTACTTGTCTACCACACAAGCAACATAGATAGCTAGAGGAAGAGGCTCAGTGATCTTTAGTGTTGTGGATTGTTGGAACCTGAAGGTAATGATGAAGGAAGCCTTCTTATACATTTTCTTTTTTTGTGTTGAGTGGATTTCCTGTTTTGTCCATCTTATATTTAAGGTAAAGTCCTTAGGTAAAGCCACACTAGCTTCCTTCTTAGGGTCTCATTTGGTTGTTGGCCTAAGGGGCTTTGTTTTGTTTTGTTTTCACAGACATTCTAGAGAAAAGCTGTATGTCAGCTTCAAGGGCAACTCATAGCTGTAGAAGTATAGATTCATTTTTTATTTCTATCAAGCATTTATTTTTTATAATGAAGCCTATATCTCAGATATAGGTTTACCAATAATTTGTACTTCCAGATTTTAAATCCATTTGACTTACTAATTTATACATGTATATATATGCACATATGTGTGTATATATATGTATATATATATATATATATATATATATATATATATGTAATTTTTTTTTCAGTGCTGGAGGTTGAACCTGGAGCCTCTTGATACAGGATCTCGCTAAGTTACTCAGGCTGTCCCTCATCTTGAACTTCTGATACTCCTATTTCAGCCTCCTGAGTAGGTTAGATAACAGATATCAACCACAGTGCCTATCTTAATTTTATAATTTACAGAAGAAAATAATTTTTAAAAGTTTCTCCTAGACAAAATTTTGATTATTGTTAGGTTGCCATGGAGTCGGGTCTAACTCACAGTGACCCTATGTACAATGGGATGAAACACACTCTGACACTGTGCCATGCCTGGCACTTATGTCAGTGCTTCTCTGCTATTCAAAAAACATGCCATGTTACCCAGGAGAATATTACCAAAAATTTCTAAGTTTCCATCAGTTTCCATTTGTTTTTTTTTCTGCACAAAAACCCATTTGATCAAGTAGATTCTTGCAGCAACTTCACATATTGTGCCACTTTAGGTGATGATTTTTCCCTCTCATTTTTACTAGATTAATTAAGAAAAACCAGTCTTCTAAAGTGGAGAATCACTTCTCTCCACATGGATATATTACACTTACCATGTCATCTCTACCCTGCGGTTATTTGTAGGGATCTTTTCAGGAAGTGCAAACAATGCCCCTAATTCTCAGATAAGCATATGAAGGAACAAAGAGAAACAAATAATAGCATTTTGAATCAGAGTTGAATCATTAACCTGTTCCAATCCCACTCTGCTTGAAGTAGAAACTGGTTTTTCTTTAGCCACTAAATACTTCAGAAGATGAATTTTATAATGGGAATTTCCTCTCTTCCTATTCTCAATATTTGTGAAGGTCCAAGTGAAATGTCTATAATAGGATTAATATGTTTTATTTTTGGTACAGCATGGGCATAATTCTATTGTTAGATTCACTAACAGTTATTGTCATACTTGTTCAGTTGATTCAGAAATGTGTTTTTAAAAAGTATGTCTAATATAAGTATACATTGAAATTATTGAAAACTTAATATCCTGGAGACTTTAGGTTTTATTATAACTGTTCATGATTATGTTTCTATAGTAGTGTAAGAGTGATGACTGGGTGTATCTATTACTGACAGCATTCCTTACTGGCTACGGTGTGATGAGTATGTCTGGCTATGATTTTAATCTCATTGTTCATCACCAGGGTTAGACAGGCTGCTGTTACCACTGCATCTGTGAACACTGTACCAAAGGGATGATAACTATTGTTTATTATTATTCTTAGTGACATGGGGACATGAACTAATTAAAACCTCAATATCTATGAACACATGCTGACTTCTCAGTGAATTTCTAGCCTATATTTCTCTCAGGAATGTAAAGGCATGGTTTCTCATGATCTCTAAATTCCCTCTGGTACAACCAATGAATCCTTAGCCAGAACATACACAGGCTTTCACAGAAAGGTAATGATCAGTGAGACAGAGCTGGAGTATCGAAGATCAGACTACTAATATTTTTTCTTTCCCTTCTGGAGGCCTGGAAGAGAAAACACCTTGTATTATACCTAAATATTTTGTGGACTGAATCTAGAATATGTAATTTCATAGAATTTTGATGTAAGGGTCAGATGATCTTCTCCTTTTGATAATATATGTATTTTTAAATAATAGCTATATTTCTTTTTTCTAATACTAAAGTAATGCATTTTTATTATAATAAATGTAAAAAATAGAGGTGAATAAAAACAAAAGAAGATAAAACTACTTAAAGAAAAATGTTAACAATGGAGAAAATATCCTTCAGTTCTTTTTAAAAAATTGATGGTAATTTTTAATTACACATTTACTATGCAAACACCTCCTCTCTATATAAAATTAAATGACTAAGGTGAGACTAAAGTTCAGTAATCACCATATTCGATTCCAGAGTCTATCCATGTATCATTTTATTGTGTGTCTGTCCAAACTGTTTTCCTATGCATTACACATATGCATGTGCGCACGCACACATGAATGCACACAGGAATGAAAGTGCTCCAATATCCCTTAATATTTCAGTGTGTACTTCTTCAAACAAGAACACTCTCCTACATACCACATTACAATAGGAATATTAGGAAATTAACATTGATACAATAACACCATTCAAATTTTATTGACTGTTCCAGTAATGCTTTCTAAATTTTTTCCCCATTCAGTGTCCAATCAAGTATCACAAATTATGTTTAGTCACAAGTTCTATATTCTCTTTCAAGATGGGGCAATCTCTTACTTTTTTTTCTTGTCTGTGATGACCATGCTATTTTTAAGGATCATTTTAGGAATAATTTCCCTCGATTTTCAATTTTCTAGTGTTTCTGTATGATTAGGATTAGACTATGTTTTGGTCATAGTGATGCTCTATTTTTAGAACATCATGTAAGACGCATACACTGCAAAAATTGTTTAAAATTATGTCTGCTAGGTTTTTTCTGCCATAAATTTAATTAAAATGTATTTTCTAATGATTACTTATTTAGTAAATAATAAATATTTTTCAGAGAAATATTTTGTAAATATTCTGTTCAGCAACATTTTACTTACTACTTTAAGTAGACATTACTAATACCAGCCTAAAATGATTATTAGAATGGTTGCCAAAAGGGATTATCTAATTTCATCTTCTGTTCCAGATTTAATATTTGACATTCTACTATAAGATAAAGCTTTCTGTTTTCCTTGTTTATTATTCATTTTTGTATTAGTGTAGGATCATGGATTCCTATTTTATTTAATGTGTTGTAATTCATTACTTTCATTATTTACCAACTACTGGTTGATACTTAGATTACCTAAGATTTGGCCTTCCAAAGTTGCTTTTGTGTTCTTGTGTTCTTTGATATGTTTCTTTCATTTTTTGAGCAGCTCCTTATTTTTTTGGTATATCCATTTTTCAAGGATTCCCTTTTCTGTTTAATGGGATAGGTAGGTAGAAACCAAGATTTAGGTGCTCAATCAATTCACTGTTACTAAGGTGCCATTTCTCATAGGGCAGAGTTTAGAACTGCATCCACATGCACTTCTCATTTTATTTCTATATCAAAAACTATGTACTGACCCAATACTTCCATTACCAAATCAACACCATGGGTTTGTTCTAGTCTTCTCCTTTTGCATATTTGTAAGTCCTTTCTCTGACAATGAGAAATGTTTCTCCTGCTATCCTCAGTGCATTTACTTATTTGCTCAATCCTGAACTCACACGTTGCCTCCATGCCACAGCCATGCTGAATAGCACAAACACAGATGGCTTAATAAACATCCTTTTTTTGTCTAATATGTATGAGAGGAATAAACTCATGGTTCGGTGAGGAGTCTTGGGAGGTGACATTCTTGGTCTCTTTGAAGGCTCTCCTTTCCCACTTCCTAGCCAGCTCCCTGGAAGGACTCATTTATCTGATTTGTGAGTTCAGAAGATGATAGTCATGCTAGTCCAACAGCTTCAGGACCCTTGGCTCAGAGGAAGACCAATGGAAATTTTGAGACAGGGGTTAGTTTCAAGCACAACGAAACTTTATTGAGTTGCCCAAATCAGGAAGCTATGCGGTCTCAAGACCCAAAGTTCTGTTCCCTGGGGGGATGAAGGGTCATTGGCTTTTATGGGGTCAGGCTGCTCAGGGGATGGGGACCTGTGGAGGGAGAAGAAAGTGGAAGACCTTGGGATGGAGCTTATCAGATATTTCATGTATTCCACCACACATGTCCCATGTTATGTCAGGGGTGGAGATTTTAGCATTATAATTAGAGTAGGATGGCCAGTGGTCACCATTGCTCAGGGGGGGTGCTGCCTATTACTCTATACTGTAGGCTCTTCATTCAAGTTTCAAAAGGGTTAGAGATTTTGGTCCCTTGCTGTATAATGTATGCGCTTTATACAGATTTTGATTAGATAGGGGAGTTAGAGTCAGCACTCTGTGTTATGCTAATTTATTAGGTTAAACAAACTAAGCCCACCTCCAGAGGTTAGAGAAGTGCAAATTGTAAGGTTACAATACTTAAGTGTTAGATGTGGTGACCCTGGGCTCTGGAGGCTTTGCTATCCCTTCAGTCAAAGTGTTTTGAACATTTTTTCTCTTTTCTTCAGTCCAGCCTGACTGCACAGAGGGTATATATCTGACATCCCCTGACCCCTGTGATAAGCTGCCGGCCCCTATGTTGAAAGACTGCCGTGGCATAGGTGTGCTGGTGATTAGGTGGGGATATCTGTATGATTCAGGACTAAACTAATAGGAATACTTTTGGTTTAAGAGCTAAGGCAGGGCCACTGGTTAGCTTAGTTGTCAGATTGCTGCTCTATGCTCATTCACAGAGGCCCTAAGTTCGATCCCCAGCACCCACAAAATGGGAGGACATGACAAACCACTCCCAAAGCAATCTTGAAACAATCAGCCACTGAAAACCTTATGAGGGTTGACAGTACCTACCAACAACAGTGAGAGTTAAGGCATATTTTCAAGTCAGCCTTATTGAGTGTTTTATTTCTTATTGCCTGATTTTTCTGTCTTCTTTGTGCTTAGCTGGGGAAAGATGATCATCTCATCCAAACTCCTAGTATTTTATATATTCCTTTTTTAGCCACATGTTCAAGTCTTTCTTCAGCTCAGAAAATTACTTCTTCTCCTTTTATTCTTCATCTTTATATTCTCTTCAATTTGCTCTGTGTTTCTCTATACATTTCAAAGTTTCTGTTATTGCTTTGATTTCCCTGTGTGTATATGTGCTTTATTTTCTTAATCTACCGTTAGTATCTTTTATCTAGCAGAGGGCAATTGGAACAGCAGCCAAGGAAAGAAAAACTGAGGGCAATGCTCCAGTTAAATTTAGGATGTTTTAGTATAAAGGTCAATCTTCCTACTGTGGCTGCCTCCAATATGATTTGCTGAACTTCTGCAATGTTAAAATAAAACTATAGCTAACTCTATTCACTTTATCTCTTCAAGTGGACCTAAAAGGTCAAACACAGACTCACATTTTCTTAGACAACATCCACTCGATATCCCAATATTGACAAGCATAGCCCTCCCTCAGCAAGGGTAGCAAAATAAAAACAAAAAACACCAAAACATTTTTTGACATATGAAAATATGTTGATGTTCTGAAAAATGCATCAATATGGAGTAGAACATACAATGTCATCTAAGCAGAGCAATCATAACATAATAGCAAAATTGTCAAAAAATTGGAGGCCATGTTTCATACTCCCTGCAGATCCCTGGGGAGGAGATAGTCATATGGTGCTTTTATTCTTGGTTAGGTGCAGCAGGAGAAGCTCTTGCACGGGATCTCTGTCATGGTGATTTCTTGACTATATCCTAAAGGGGCTGGTGTCAGATGGAAAGATGCTCGGGGATTCCTGCTGAGAATCTGTTCGCTCACTTTATTGATACTTTTGAATTATGGTGCTGGAGACGTCTATTGAATACACTGTGGACTGCCAAAAGAACCAACAGATCTGTCCTAGAAGAAGTGCAACCAGAGTGCTCCTTGGAAGCAAGAATGGCCAGACTGTGTCTTACATATTTTGGACATGTAGGCAGGAAAGACCAATCTCTGGATAAGGACATCATGTTTGGGAGAGTGGCAGGTCAACAACAAAAAGGAAAACCCTCCACAGATGGATTGATACAGTGTCTGCAACAATGGGCTTAAACACAAATAAGATTGTGCGCCTGGCACAGAATTGGGAAGTGTTCTGATCTGCCATACATAGGGTTGCTATGAGTAGGACTTGACTCAAAGGCACCTAACAACAACAACTCCAGAGGTTGCAGACTGAGTTGAGCCTTCTTTCATTGTGCTAATATCAGTGGTTGTCAACAGCTCAGGAATTCTTGTGTCTGATGTCCCCATGGAGAATTTCCAGTGTGGAGGGGGGCTGTTCTCTCTTTTTATACATAGGTAGCCATTTAAGTGATGATATGGAAAGTGGAATCAGGGCAGTTAGGTATGCTTAGGCTACTGTCTTTTCTGTGATTCTGTTCACTTAAGTGGGTTACACTGACTTGTGACTCTGTTTCCCTGTTTATAAAGCACACATGAAGCTAAATGCAGTCCATAGATGTAAAAAAGATTTGAAAGGGATTTTTGTATGAATTAAAAATTATGACTGGGATTTTGAATAGTTAGAAATGTTGCAGCAAAAAATTATGAGACCAGGAGAGAAATCTTCAGCTGTTCTCTGTGGATGAGATATTCCCAATACTAAAAACAGCCACTGGATACAATCATTGTGTTTAGTGGTGTGCTCTGGGGTAACCAGAATAGGAAGCAGTGACATATTCTTGTAGCAAACTATGTGGGCAATCAGAATAGGAGCAAATAAAGTATGCAGTTTCTTTTTATTGTACATCTGTTCTTTCATCTCTATGTTCTTTAAAAATAAAACCATTCCTTCCATAAAACCACCTTGTGATGAGTTTACTATGTTTCCATAATATTATGATGCAAATATTTCTTTACAGCCAGAGTTTGAGTGAGCAGAAGTAAAATCCATGTTTCAGTCACTATTTGGATTCTCTTTTCCGTTGATTTCTCCAGATACAGGTGGGAGTTGCTCAGAACCTGTAGAACTCAAGACAGTATTTGGGAGTTTATTTTGTTTTATTTTGTTATTCAGTTTTACTTATTTATTTGTTAGTACTGGGGGAGGGCTGAACTTAGGGCCTTGTGCATGCTAGGCAAGTGTTCTGCCACTGAGCTATACCCTCAGCCTCTTTTTATTTTGAGACAAAGTCTCACTAAATTGCATAGGCTGCCTCTGGCCTTGAACTCATGATCCTCTTGCCTTAGCCTCCCTAGTTGCTGGGATTAAAATTGTGCACCACAGCACCCAGTGTCACTCAGTTTTTCTAAGAACCAAAGAATCCTTCTTATTAAAGAAACTTCTATTCTCTTTTAAATACCTGAGAATTAGTAGTATGTAGATTATTATTGCCTACTAGAGGTCATTTGTTTAGATTTAAATCCTACACCACCATGATTTAACCATTTTAAGCCTTGATTATCTAAATAGACCTGCAGTCATAGCACTGTGGCATCTGATCCTGTCATATCCTGGTAGCTAAGCAGGGTTGGGCCTGGTTAGTATTTGGATGGGAGACTACCTGGGAACACCAGGCCCTATAGGCTTGGGAGAAGGACCTGGCAACCCATTCCCAAGGATCAATCCACCATTGAAAACCCTATGAATAGCAGAGAAGCACTGACATACTGTTTTGTTGTGTATAGGGTCTCTATGAGTCGGACAGTGACTCAATGGCACCTACGAACAACAGCAACATCTAAATAAATTGAAATTTTCATATCTTCACCAAGTTGATAATCATATATATATTGCAATATATGAAAAAATTATTCATTTTTAAATGAGTTTAATAATCCACTATAGTAAGCAGTACCATACCTAATAATCACTCATTTATTCTAGGATGGCCTGGATGCAGAAGCTGGTTTGGAATGCAGGCAGCTACATGGCCTCTTTCTCATGGCTAGCATGTACTTATCCTCTGTGGTATGCCTCTGTATGTCAGGGAGTTATGCTCAGAGAGAACAGCCATCATAGGATGTTAATACCAAGTAATACTGTTCTTCAATTGTTTTTTAAATATTACATTGTACTAGATGTAAAGGCTTGTTGTAGGTAGGTGTGGAGGCAGCAGGTAAAAATTATCAACTCAGTGAGTAAACTGAGCAGCTGAATCAGTACTGTTGAAGGCTAGGGATAACAAACAATGTCATTATAAAGCCCATGATTAACATGAAATTCTCAGTTAAATTGGAAGTTGTAAATCTTAATAGATAGATAATGGGTAATGAGAGCCCCCAAATTTAATTTAAACATTGAACAAGCACTTGCTCCTACATCTGATATTGATATGCTATTAATGAATAATTTTGTCCATGAAAATCATAAAGTACTAGATGATAATATGGTCATATACATACATGCATACAGATTGATTTCTCCAGTGAAATAAAAGAATGAAAATTGGAATTACTTTTAGCATTTATAAATCTTGATTGGACAAATCTTAGGGTACTTTATTTGGGTGATACATTTCAAATGTCAGTGAAGTTTTAATTACATCAATATGTAACTCAAGAAAAACAATTATTTGCATTAGCCAGAATGCCTGGCACTATTACGTAGTTGACATGCCAATCAATAGAACAAGATGTCTGATTATCTAAAAGTGATCATAAATTACTTAATATTGACAATTATGTTCAATCCTGGTTTGAAGGGCGTATATTGTAGAATCAAAGTTCAAGTTTGGAATCAAAGTTTAGAAAGCTCTTCAAGCATGGCTTCTTTATACACAGTGGTAATTCTGTTGAAATCCAGAGGATGCTTTTGATTATTCTTCAAGTTGTAGAACCTAATGAGTGGTATCTATCATTAGGGAAAACCAGACCATGTGCAATTTGGTTATTCTATCTGAAGTTCTGCTTATTCTGCATGAATTTCCCTCAACCTTATTGGCCTCAGTATAATAATTTTTCAGTTTGAGCTCATGTGTTCCTACCTCCAGAAAGCTTCATTGACTCTTTAAAATAAGTTATAGCCTCTATCCAGTGCTCACACAGCAACTTGTACTTCTGTGAAAACACGTGTAGCCTGACATTCATGTTACTTGTTTACCTCTCTTTTCCTACCAGTGCAACCTCCAAGACTAGACAGTGAAATAAATCCCTAGAAGGCAGGAACCATGTATACAAACTTACTGTTCTCTTTGGTATCTTTGTCTTCGGTCAGAGCTCCTGAATCATATCAGATGTTTAATCTTATTGTTCCCGGCCAGAGGTGTAGATCAGTGGCAGAGCACTTGCCTGGCATACCTGAGGCTCTGGTTCTATTTCCAGAACTGCAAAAACAAAAACTATATATATATATATGGATAAATATATATATATATATATATATGGATAAATATATGTATAAACAATATATATATTAAGTGGATAAATGGTTATACAAACTTCCAGATATTATCTTCTCAATGGAAAGAAAATCTTTACTTAAACTGCAAATTGGAAGTTTATCTTAAAACCCACAGATTTGTATTCCACATTACTAAATTAATACAAACTAGTTAAATCTGTCTAGGTGTTTTTTCAAGAATGAAATACACACACACACACACACACACACATTTACACACAAAATTTTTAGTTCTCTTAACTTGATGATATTAAAAGTTGTGAGTGGAGCTAGTTTATAAATATAAGCTTTAATCTGCAGATGAGAAAATCATTGATCTTAAGTTAGCAAAGTACCACATGCAATTATATGACCTATCCCTTGTCTTCAGATAGATTTATAATGAGTTCTCCTCATTGTATATTTTTCTCTAGCCCTTGGAAAAATGTTTTAGATCCTAATATGATTATTCTAATGGAGTACAAAATTGCATGTTTCCTAAAACAGTATAAATAAAGAGAAGACATCATTTAATTCTAAATAAGGACATTTTCTTGTCAAGCAGGAATATGCTGTCTTTGACCTTTTATTTATAAAAAAATGCCAAACACACTGATCTGGATTTTAAACTTGATTATAGTAATGATGCCTCTTCTGCTTCTTACAAGACAGTATGATAGAGTGGGAAGAATCTGACTCTCGAATTAGATGAATCTGAGCTTACATTCTACCCTACACTGTATAGAAAATATAATAAGTTTCTTATTTGCCTGAACCTCAGATTATTTATGTATATAATGGGGTAATAATAGTAAAGTCATGGCAGTGTTGTTTGGGATCCAATGAGATATTACATGAAGGGACCTGAACCCAGAGGGATAGAAGAAGAACTCTGCAATTTCTGTTGTTGTTGTTAGGTGCCATTGAGTCGGTACCTGACTCACAATGACCCTATGTACAATAGGTAAAACACTATTGTCAGTGTCAGTACTTTTCTGCTATTCATAGGGTTTTCAATGATGGATTGATTTTTCGGAGTTGCTTGCTGGGTCCTTCTCCCAAGCCTACAGCATCTGGTGTTCCAAGACATCTCCCATCCAGGTACTAACTAGGCCCCACCTTGCTTAGCTTCCGAGATATGATGGGATCAGAAGCCACAGTGCTATGGCTGCAGGCCTCCCGTTTCTAGATATCACTAATGTACACAGGTTTGTAGCAATCTCTTTAAAAATATTAGAATTTTCTTTTTATAGGTTGTTTGTTGTTGTTAGGTGCCTTGAGTCAGGTCCGACTCATAGCAACCCTCAAAGGGTTTTCATTGGCTGATTGTTTTGGGATTACTTTGGGAGTGGAGTGCCACATCCATCTCTCATTTTTGTAGTGCTGGGGATCGAACCCAGGTCCTCAGAGAGTGGGGAGCAGTACTCTACCAACTGAGCTAAACCTGATTCCCTTTTGGAGATTAGCAGACTTCTTATATAAATAAAATAATGATGACTTACATAGAACCTTGTTGTTAGGTACCATCCAGTCGGTGTCTGACTCATAGCGACCCTATGTACAACAGCAAAACACTATTGTCAGTGCTTTTGTGTTATTCATAGGGTTTTCAATGGCTGATTGATTTTTGGGAATGGGCTGCCGTGTCCTTCTCCCAAGCCTACAGCATCTGGTGTTCCTGTGCGGTCTCCCATCCAAGTACTAACCAGGCCGACATTGCTTAGCTTTTGAGATCTGATGGGATTGGATGCCACAGTGGTATGCCTGCAGGCCGTAGCACCTTAAAGTTTATAAAACACATTTTCACCATTATCTTACTCCTCACAGTGACCCAGTGGAGTAGATATTGTAGTACATAGGAAAGTGTGCTAACTCTCAAACTGCCTTGGTTTACACCCTTCTTTACTAATTATTGAGCTTCAGCACCTCCTTTGCCTCTCTGAACTTCTGGTTTCCCATCCATAAAATGAAGATTATAGTGTCTGCCCCATGGGATTGTTGTAAGGATTAATGCAACAATTGTGCACAGCATGATGTAGGCATCAACTCTGTAGTAAGTGTCAGCCCTAATTATCTGTGCTTACTTGATTAAACAAACTCAAGGCCAGAGAGTCAAAGTTCATCTAAATAAGGTGAGTCTAATTCATGGGGCTGGGATTTAGCTCAGTTGGTAGAGTACTGCGCTGCAGTCTCTGAGGTCCTGAGTTCAATTCCCAGCACTGCAAAAATGGGAGAAGGGCCTGGCTATCCAACTCTCAAGGCAATCCCAAAAGAGTCAGTCATTGAAAACCCTATGAGGGTTGCTATGAGTCCAATACAGACTTGACAGCACCTAACAACAACAACAACAACAATTCTTGGTTTAGACTATGGTCTTCTGATTCCAAGCCCTATGGCATTTCCATTAAAGATGTCTTAAGATCTAGAAATCTCTCAATGAACCTTAGGTAACATTACAATGATGACTATCTGTTTGATGTTGGTTGCATTTATTCTGGTTTTGTGCCCTGATGAAGCAAAGAGAACCAAGAGCAAGCAAGTGGCCCAAGCCAGGTCCACTGGCTGTCACCAAAAAAGAGGTTAGAAAATATGTAATGAATGAATAAATGAATTGGATATTTGTTTATTATTAGACTTTTATAATAGTATTTCTGGTGGCACATAATATACTTTTCTGAAAAAGTGGAGGCAACTAAAGATACATTTTCTTCTCTTCTATGATTTTCATTGCTTGTAACATGAAAGAGCATCAGAGCTGGGCACGATTGCGCATACCTGTAATCCCAGCAGCTCGGGATGCAGAGGCAGGAAGATCACAAGTTCGAGAGGCAGTCTGTGTAATTTAGTGAGACCTTGTCTCAAAAAAAGTGAAAAAGAATGTGCTGGGGGTGCACCTCAGTGGTCCAGCACTTACAAAGCATACAAACGTGAAGCCCTGGGTTCAACCCAAGTAGCGCGCACACACACACACACACAAAAAAAATAAAAAATAAAAAGAAAAGAAAAAAGAAAAAGAAAGAAAGACAAAAAAAAAAAAAAGCATCACAAATAGTTCAGTTTGGCACACTAAATAATTTGACATTTTGACATTACTTTTCTTTGCCAACGTAGTTATTTTTTTGGGGGAAAGGATTGTGTGGAGAGGGTGAAGTGAAGTAATTGACTTCACTTGAATTTTACTTGCCTTTTAGGAATTCATCTGTGTCTTTAAAAACTTTCACTAAAGAAGAAAGAAAGCATATTTGGTCATAGTAGCACTAAGGCAATGGATTAAGCTTACTTATTTATATAGCATCTTGTTCTCAAATGTAAATCCTCTTTGGCTCTTGCTTCTTTGAATGTGTCCCCCCAAATTCATTTGTTAGGAACTTAATCCCTAATGCCACAGTGTTGGGAGATGAGGCCAGATAAGACGTAATGTGGTCATAAGAACTCTGGTCTAATGAATGGATTAATGTTGTTATCACAGGAATAGGTTTGCTACTGTGTCAGTGGATTTGCTATAAAAGTAAGTTCAGCCCTCTTTTGCTTTCTCACTCTTGCGTTTCCGCCTTCCGCCAGAGGATGATGGTGTCTGAGGGCCCTCACCAGATGTGGGCACCATGCTCTTGGCCTTCCCAGCCTCCCAGATAGTAAGAAATAAATTAAGTTTCTTTAAAAATTATTCAGTCTTTGTTATAGGAGCAGAAAACAGACTAAGACAGCTCTAATCTAATTTAGTATATTTGATGTCTTAGGTTTCTTTTAAACAACATTAAGAATTTTTGTTCTACCACTAATGAATTTTGAGTCATACCTAGTGGGGATAATTAATATAAAGGCAGAACTCTGGGGAAAATGAGAGATAAAGGAAGTTGTAGAATTGTTGCTGTGGGAAAGAAATTTGAGAAATATGCACCTCCAAATGCTGGATGGACTAAATGAAAATTCCCTGTTTACCACAGAGGTTCCTATTTTTGGACCTAGGAAATATGGTTCAAATAGATTGCCAGTATTGAAGTCAGAAAGGTATTTAGCGACTCAACTATTGGGATGGATGCCAAGGAAAAGAGGGCCGAGAAAGAAGTGGCTGTGGGGATAGAAAAGAGAAGCTATGCTAGAGACATTTTAGAAGTTTTAAATTTAGGCCAAATTTTGACTGAATTTGAAACTAAGGAGCAGGAGTCATGGTGACTCCCTGATTTTTTCTTAGGAGGCTAAGTAGTTGGAGACTTTACCAGGATGAGCAATACAAAAGAAGAAGAGAATGCATTAATTTGCGGCATGTTGCATGTAAGATGGCTGGGGTTTAGCTCAGTTGCTAGAGTGCTACTCTGTGTGCTGAGGCCCTGGGTTCAATTCCCAGCACCACAGAAATGGGAGAAGGACCTGGCAGCATCCTCCGAAGCAATCAGCCATTGAAAACCCTATGAATAGCAGAGAAGCACTGGCATAATGCCTAGCACGACACAGTGGTGGGTAATGTTTCTTTCAGTTATACATGGGATGGCTATGGGTTGGACCCAACTTGATGGCACCTAACAACAACAACAGCAGCATATAAGATAAGTGTGCAACACTTATTAGTTTAGTAAATGTAATGTACAAGGCACTACGCACAGGTCAGCAAGAGTCTTAGAGGGATATAGAATGTTAATCTTGCTTCAAAGAAATTTATACCCTACTAAAGAAGAAAAGACAGGAATGCAACTAAATTTTTGACATACTATTCTAAAGGTCATGCAACAGAAAACAAGGAAAATCTAAAGAAAAGAGACTCTTTGAAAAAATCTGAAAAGTTACTTCATATCTAGTAAGAATTCATTTGATATGTTACATCTAAACTAATTATCAATAAGAAAATTTACTGAAACTGTGAGTTTTTTATGTGGATCAACAACCTTGTTTAACAAAACAAATTTCAGTTTCTTATTTGTATTTATACCATAATTTGTACCGTTGTATGAGTATAGATAGAAAGAAATACTCTTCTTGGAGCAGAAACTTCATTCAGTTTGTGAGCTTAAACTTTCTTTTTGCATTTATTATTGATTGAATTTTAACCTATTTACTGATGCCACAATAATAAATAAGATGTATTTTAGCAATTTAAAATTAGTCATTACCATCTAAACTTGCTAATAAAATTTTATCTTTTTAATTAGGCACTGAATACATCCTTTGAATTAATTTTTTTACAAAATATATCTAAAGTCTGATAGTAATCATTTGTATATGTGTATATATATGTATATATGCCATAAATTTTATATACTAATTTTTACTTTCAATAGTCCAATAATTTAAATTATTTTCATTAGCTCAAGTACAGTTAGTAAAATAGCAAGTGAGATTTCTTAATTCCTGCACTAGGAAAAGAAGAAATTTATATTTTATATCATTAAGCCACTTTAATGGATTTATAATTTCTGTGGGCTTTTCTTTATGAGTAAATCAGACTTTTGTGTAACTCATTTAAAAATATTTGTATAGCTTAGAGCTGAAGCCTTCCTAAATTTATTTTTGAATTCCAAGCTTTCTATATAAATGTATGTGCTGCTAATTTTGAAAGAACAAAACCCTTGTGAGGTATATTGTAGACGTTAATGACATTGTTAAAATGATGACAGATTACTTTAATGGAGGATATGCACCTAACTGGAGGAAGTCTCACAAAATGTGCTATTTCAAATTACTTAAAAGAATCAGTTCAGAGCCATCACCCACTTACAGTCGTATCTTAATCCAAATCATAAGGCATGTGTAGTATTAAAACTAATAGAAATTGTAAGAAGCATGTATTCATGTACTGTATATTCATCTAGACAACCCATTAAATAGTGTTTGTTAACCTTTAATTCAGATGTCTGCAATAAGATAATATAAAGTAAAACACAAGTCAATGGAGAGTAATAAAACTGTTTCTGCTACCATTTTTATTAGCTTACTATTTGACACTGAATTCACTTGCACCCTGAAGGAAGCCTTTTGTATAAGTAAGCCATCAATATATTATAATACAAATTTAACCTACTAAGTTTGTGACAAATATTATGTTTATTGCTAGGGCTCATGAAAATACAGACATCATTGTTGACAAATGCCACCATGTCCCATTCTATATCATGGGATCACCCTTGCAATTCAGGGGACCCTGGTGGGGCAGGGTAGGGGGCTCTTGGCTGCACCCTCCAACTTACATTGCCATAAAACCCAGAGTGGTTCAGCTACCCAGAGAATTGATTTTAAATTTATTTTTATGTTACCTGTTGTATTGAAAAGGGTATGTATACACATATAGACATATTTTGTGTAGAAAAAAGAGAGGAGTATTCTGAAATCAGTAGAGAGTTGTGAGTGCTTTTATGTTCTTTTAACTTAGTTCTACTTTCCCTTTTCTCTATAATGAATATGTAATCTAGCGTAGCAGAACATTTTACATTAAGTTGTTTCTTGTGGAATAGAAAAAAGGGAAGAAACCAGTGTTAGCCTCCTGCTCAGGTCCACAAAACCTTACAACAGAAAAATGAGACCCCCATAGTCGAGGAGGAAACTGTATACTATTTGCTTAGCACTGGTGGAAATGATTTTTTCATGTTCCTCCATGTACAAAAGTTGAGAACAATGGCTGATGACAAGTATTCATCCTCAAGATGCTTTCTCTACCCTTTAGCGCCATAAATGAGGGGCACCATCTCTCAAACTTGGAATGGATTTAGAAAATGGAGTTATTTCTATCTTTTAGACTCATATCTTCCCAAGCTAGGAACTGGTAAGCAGTCAGCATTTTTGTGGAAAAGTGTGCCTTGATTAAGAATAAGGTAGGATAGTAAGAAGACTTCAAAATATAACCTTGCATTAAATGATGTATTTACAGAAGACAGAAAATCAGCTTTTCTTTGTCCTGGTAAGAATATGGTGGACATAGGTTCTAAATTCATTTTGGTAAGGGTCTAAAAAATCCCACGTGCTTTTCTTTCTAAGTCCTTTCAAATTTTCCATGCATATGCATACATGCACACATTCAAACACAAATATATTCACACATATGCACCCTTCAGATTTAAATTTGCAAGTCCTCAGTAACCAAATCTATTTATGTAAGTCCTGTGAAGGGACTAATATGTTCTTGATTTGAAAGGAAAAAGGGCATGTGATCTTAGGTGTTTTTTCATTTCTTCTCAGTTTTCCAGAAGCCATTTCTACCTTTGATTCTTCAGCACCCACTTGCTTCATGGTTGCAAACCCAGCATATTTCTTAAAGTGACGGACTACAACTTACTATGCTGTTTTATAGTTTTAAGATATAGAGTCATTAATCCCCTAAGTTTTCTCATAGCCTCATACCTAAAAATTATGTGAATATGTGTCTATTCACTCAATCCATTTAAACATATACTAGTTTCAAAGAGTTCGTTATGGTAATTCTCAAGCTCATTTTCCTCTTTCTGAAACTTGTGGCTCTCAATATCCAGATATTAGGTGTTTAGGTCATATGTGGAACCCACAACTTTCTGGGACTATCTCTAGTATAAGTCGTATTATGTTAAAACAGCTAAGCAAACACAAAGATTTACATTTAAATCCATTATTAGCCCTCTTAGGGTTCCTTATCATTTATAATTACTTCTATAAGATCATTAACATTATTTATGCTTGTAAACAGAGTCATTTCTTCCAATTAAATTGAATGTCTTCTGACACTTTGACTACTTTATTAGGATAATGGTCAAATTGCTGTGTCTTTAATTAAGAACCACAGTAAATTGGGCTGGTTTAGTTATTGATAAAGGTAAGTAGCTTCCAAGTGGAATGGGAAGTACATTTTCTTCTCCTTCTTTAGTAAAATATATTTTCCTGCCTCCAAACTGCATTCTAGTGACTAAATCTTTGAAGATTTTGAGCAGGTGCAATGACTTGCTTGTGGAAACTATTTTATTCTAGTCACATTCTTCTTTGATTATGGAAAGTATGTCCTCCTGAACTAAGGTATAAATAACCTGTTAGAAGATTAGAAAAAAAAAGTCAAATTTGAATGGGTTTTCTACTACAGTGTAGCCAGTTACCACAAATTTAGCAACTTAAAGAGCACAATTCATTATGTGAATTTTGTGGAAGAGTTAGCTCACAAGGCTGCAATCCAGGGATGAGCAGAACTGTGTTCCTTGCAAGAGTTCAAGGCCTCCTTTCGACCTCCCACGACCAGTGGCAGAATTCTGTCCTTTGCAGTTATAGGACTGAACTCTTCTTTCCCTGGCTGGCTGCAAACCAGGGCCACTCTCGGGGCCTAGAAGTCACCCCAGTTCCTTCCCACATGACCTTCCTGTACACCTCTCACAATGCAGAACCTGCTTTCCACGGCCAGGAAGAGCATCTGTGACCTCAGGGGTTTAAGCCCTGTCTTAGAGAGTGTGAAACTTTGACATCAGGCCCACCCAGATAATCTTTCCTTTGATTACTTCATGTCAAGGGATCTGGGCCTTACATTACATCTCCAAAATCTATTCACTTTGGCCATATAAAGGAACTGAATCATGGGCACAACACAAGGGGTAGAAGCCACAAGGCCATTGTAAAATTCTGCCTATGACAAATTTCTATTTCAGGTATTTGAGGAGACTGGGAATTCAGAGAAGATGATTAAAGTCAACGCAACTGGCAGACACATTCTTTGTCATCATACACAAATTATATTCTGCTGCTCAACAGCTTTTATTTTGCTGTGTTTTGCTTTTTATAACATACACAAAGAAGTGATTTCAGAATACTTTTTTTTAATATCTGAAGTGCACTTGAAAAGCTGCTGTTTCTTACAAACATGACATCCCCAAGATTGTTTTTGCTAGAATTCTATAATGTTATAATTAGAGGTAATGGAGCCAGTGGTAGCACATGTCTGTAATCCCAGCACTTGGGAGGCAGAGGCAAGAGGAGTATGAGCTCAAGACTAGCTTGATCTTCATAGTGAGACTCTGTTTCAAAGAAAGAAAGAATGAGAAAGAAAGAAAGAGAGGGAGAGAAAGAAAGAAGAAAAACGAAGAAAGGAAGGGAGGAAGGAAGGAAGGAAGGAAGAAAGAAAGGAATGAAGGAAGGAAATGGCTACAAGATATTGAACTTCTACTATGTGTAGCATATGAACACTTTTTAAATCTTAAAAACTCCACAAAGATGGTATTGTTACTACCATTTTATAGGTAAAGAAACCAAAAATCAAAAAGTTTATGTTATTTTCTAAGTGAGACTAAGATTGTAGGGATAGTGGAATTAAAAGTGACTTTGTTGATAGGTGCCATTGAGTTGGATCCAACTCACAGCAACATTTTGTACAACAGAATGAGACACTACCCAACACTGTGCCATGCACATGATCTTTTTATGTTTGAGCCCATTGTTGCAGTCACTATGTTTCGTCTCATTTTGAGTCATGCCTCATCAGCAACTGGAGGTCCCAGGTGATTTAGTCCATTCCCATCCTTAAGGTCAACTCTATTTTGAGGTGGTAACTCTTCCCCAGCCTGTGGGGATCAATTTCTGGCACTACATTTGACAGTATTTCTCTGCTGTTCATAGGATTTTCAATGGCTATTTGTTTCAGGAGTGGGCCTCCAGGTTCTTCTTCCTAGTCTGTCTTAGTCTGGAAGCTCATCTGAAACCTGTCTACCATGGGTGGCCCTACTGATATCTGAAATACCAGTGGCATAACTTTCAGCTTCACAGAAACCTGCAAGCACCCACAGCACAACAAGCTGAAATACATGGGGGGAAAGTGAGTTAGATCTTTCTAAGTCTAAAGTCTGCAGGATTTCCCTTTTTATTTTACTGCATAGAAGAATCACATCATTAGGTAAAGTTGACATGGTCCATCTGAAGGTCTCACAGAGCAACAATTGACCAACATATACTCAAATCTCATTTATAATAACTTCCTTGAGAGCTATGGGATTTGGTATTGAAGGGAATTAAATCTATATGCAGGAAGAAATGGTGTTGAATAGATGTGTGTATCTCAGTGCACCGTGGACATTCCTTTGAAGTAGTAATAGATACACTACTTCTAGATATGTGATACAAGATAGATGGAAAAGGGATTAGTATACCTGTATGCTTTCTTGCAGTTAAATGTGATTTTCTTCATTACTCCATGGGAACCAAAAAAGCTTTAAATACTTCTAGAATACTCCCTAAATTCAATCACTTTGTTACTGCACAGTGAAGGTGGAGGATGCATTCTTTTTAATACAGAAAGCTAAGTTTACTAGGACATGGAAGTTACAACATCACCCCACCTTCCTCTCTCTTTTCTAATATTAATCTTGCAAGAGCTATAGTTGGGTTTCCTAGGCATTGCTCACTTTAGGAGCAAACCTGCCTTGCAAGCATCACTCCCTATAGAGATCCAGCCCTTCCAGAAGATTTTAACATATATCTGGTTAAGAATTACTGAACACTTTCCATAGAATATTGCATGGAAGATTTATGGGCAGCATGAAGAGTTCTAGTGAAAACTTTCTAAGCTTTTTGTGATAGTTCACTGATTCCAGAATGCCAACAAGGACTTTAGCCAATAGTCTCTAAGGTGCTATGACTATTCAAACTAGTCTCTGGTTTTTGACATGTGATGTTAAAGGGCTGGGAATTTTTATCAACTGATAAAAATGTTGATGTACAAGAACTTCTACCCTGCACTCAACTGTTAAACACTATTGAAAATGTGTAGCAGGTACCCTCTTTCTGTGATTCTCTTCATTTTGAATTCTTTCCTTAATTACCTATTTTCTAAATCATACACTTTCTTCTGGTAAAAATTATTGTTGAAATAGTTATGCATTGGAGCTTCTTAGAAAGGTACTGCTTAAGGCAGATAAGCAGTAATTTGCTTAAAGGCTAATTTATCAAGGCTCAGTGTAGCATGACACCATAGGACATGCCATTCATTGTTTATACCAGGTGGGTGCTTTGGCATAACTATATCCTAGAGAGAAAATGTTGCTTCTGGTTTATAGAATCAGTCCATGAAAATTCAGCTACTGTTAAGATCCATTAAAGACAGGCAATAAATATAAAATGATATTGAGAACATAATACATAGCAATCTCAGGAGTAGAAATAGAAACTAATCTTTGGAAGCATGTACTTTTAGTGATACTGTGACCCTAAAAGATGATGTCACTGTTCAGCTAACTCTATAGCATGTTCCAAAGAAATACATGTCAGGAATAATGCCAGGCACTGCATACTTGCCTCACTTAGTCCTTATAACCCATGAAAAAGATATTATTTTCCTCATGTTGACAAGGATAAAAGTGAACCTGCTTTCATAAATCTAGAAACTTCTCCTGGGCAAGGACATTTAACTATTAATGATGTACTTCAGTGCCATACATAAGGGCTGGCATATAGTAGTAGATGTTCAAAAACTATTGGATGGCTCATGTTCCTGCACCAAGAGGCAAAGCAAGAATTCAAACCCAGGTCCAAAGACTATGCAAACTCAGTTCAAAGAATATGCAAATTAATTATGCAATGTGCATAAGTATAAATTTGTGTACTTATAACGTAAAAAGCAGACTAATAGTGGATATAATATGACCACTAAAATAACCACAGATTTTAGGCTACCTTTAAGAAATATACCTTTTCTGCTGGGCGTGGTGATGTACGCCTGTAATCCCAGCAGCTTGGGAGGTGGAGGCAGGAGGATTGCAAATTCGAGAGCAGAGGCAGTCTGAGTAATTTAGCAAGACCCTGTCTCAAAAAGTAAAAACAAAAAAAGAAAAAGAAAAAAAAAGGCCAGGGGTGCAGCTCAGTGATCCAGCACTTGCAAAGCATGCAAGCGCAAGGCCCTGGGTTCAATCCCCAGTACCACAAAAATAAATAAATAAATAAAATAAATAAAGTAAAGAAATATACCTTTCAAAGTATCTCCTCTAACTCAAAAAAAGAAGTACACACCTACAGTGCAGGGAGCATGGCTCTCTTGTTCATGACTATTTCCTCAGAATTTAGTTTGATTCCTAATATAAAATAGGTTTTTAAGAAATTTGTTGAGCTGGGTGGGCATCAAGGCGCATGCCTATAACCCTAGTACCCTGGGCAGTGGAGGTAGGAGGATTACAACTTTGAGGCCAGAAGCAGCCAGTAAACTTAGTGAGATCCTGTCCCAAAATTTAAAATAAACAAAGTAAGCTAAAAAGGGGCTGGAGGTACAGCTCAGGGGTAGAGCACTTACCAAGCATGCATGAGGCCCTAGATTCAACATCTCAGTACTACCAAAGAAAGAAAAAAAAAAAACAAAAACAGGAAATTCACCAAATGAATGAATGAATGGGTTGACAAATGCAGTCTTCCTCACCCCCTGAGAGTCCTGTTCAAATCCACTTTTCTTTTTGTATTTCTCATGAAGAAAAATGCACCATCCTCTTTCTGGTTGTTGTTGTTGTTGTTGTTAGGTGCTGTTGAGTCGGTATCTGACTCATAGCGACCCTCACAGGGTTTTCAATGGCTGACTGTTTCGGGATTGCCTTGGGAGTGGATTGCCAGGTCCTTCTCCCATTTTTGCGGTTCTGGGAATTGAACTCAGGACCTCAGAGACTGCAGCGCAGGCCTCTACCAACTGACCCTAAAGATAGATGTTATCTTCTATATTTGGTCATTTACCCTTTTGATGCCCAAATGTAACTGGTGGCCACATAGTGTCACATCTCCCTCCTAAGGCCCTTTTACACTCCTCCTCTCTTCTCTATCCTGACTGTTGCTGCTACACTTTAGGCACACACCTTCTTTTTATGAACTATTAGACTGGCTTCCTAAATGGTATCTGTGCCTCCAGTTTTGAAATCATCCAATCCATCTTACACATTATGCTGTTTTCTTTTGAAATACAGTTCTGCCGCTTATAAATTTAGAATCATTTGGTAATTTCACCTTACTCAGCCAATTATGACTAGTGTCTTGAATGAGGCAAACAACAGCAAAACACTCCATAATGGGGGCCCTGATTATTAATTTTTATTTTGGATTCTATTTCTGCCAGCTTTTTCTAGTACCGTTCATTACCAGTTTTCCTTTTCTTTACTGTATACTTAACCTCTTCCACTTGTCTGGAATTATTCCATGAACACTTTAAATATAAAAATAACTTCCATGTTACAAATAATTTAAATTCTCCTTGACCCACCAGGAAACTAATTGCACTTCTTCCTTTAAATATGATTGTTGTTTCTAATCCAGCCCACCCCAGCCTGATGGGGGGTTGAGCTCAGTTGGCAGAGTGCTGCTCTGTGTTCTGTGAGGCCCTGGGTTCCCCCAGCACTGCAAAAAAAATGGGAGAAAGACGTGGCAATCCACTCCCAAAACGATCTCAGAACAATCAGCCATTAAAAACCCTATGAGCGTCGCTATGAGTGGGACATGACTCGAGGGCACCTAACAACAAACCAACCAACCTGATGTTCACCACTATTGCTCCACTGAAACTTTTCTAAGTTGCTTTATTGTTGCTAATACCAGTGTTCAGATCTCATCTTCCTTGCCCTCTTAGCGCTATCTGACAGCTATTCACCATTTTTCTTTTTTGAAAGCCTCCTTTCCTTCTGGGGTGTGACATCACACTTTCCACGTCTTCTTTCTACCTCTAGCTTTATTTTTTACTTTCCATTGCAGCCTCTTTCTCCTCTAACTGACTACCAAGTGGTAGACATTCTCAGAGCACAGTCATATACTCTTGATTTGGTTGACATCTTTATTGGAAAGTAACCAGCTATTTATTGAATGCTTTTTATATATCAGGGACAATGCTGAGAAATAAAATAAACATTTAAAAAGCCGCTCCTGACATCTACAGACTAATCTGACTCATACTCCTAGGCCATGTTATTCTCCTGCTGGGCATAAATAATCCCCCTAATATTAGATAAGGTCACTCAGAGACCATGAGACAAAACAAGACTGGTATATATAAATTTGTCTAAGCATAGACAAAAACAAGATTACTCTGCAAACTGGCAAACACTCCCCTCCTCTGGCCTCACTAAGGACAAGACTTATCGAAATACTGCATCATGGGACCTGCAACATCTTTCTGACAGCATCCCAGTCTAGACTGAGCTCCTACTTGTTTGGATCCCCAAATGCCCCAACCAAAGCTCAAATCTTCTAATAGACCCTCTATTATACTTCTTAACAAGATACCCATGTATCTCCAGGTTGTGCATTCCGTTTCAGTGTAATGAGTCGTAAACCCCAATGGTTCAGCTGGCAGTGTTCTTCTGATGGGCTTTGGCTGGAGAGCATAGATTATGCTAAATATATCTATTTAATCCCTTCAACAATAGTGTAAATTCTAATCACTATTTCTTTCCCAGTGCACCTGAAAGGAAACTGATGCTTAAAGATGTTGAAAACTTTCACCCAAGAGCAGGCTGTGGTAGAGGATTTGAACACAAGCAATTTGATTCTATGGCTAGAACTCACAAGACATCCACAAAGTTCCTCCATAAATATTACTTGAATAGATTGAATAAATGAATTCCCATTTCCAATTTACTATCCCCTAACTTTATATAGGGGCCGAGATTTAGCTCAGTTGGTAGAGTCTGTTCTGCAGTTTCTGAGGTCCTGAGCTCGATTCCCAGCACTGCAAAAATGGAAGAAGGACGTGGTAATCCACTCCAGAGGCACTCCCCAAACAGCCAGTTATTGAATACCCTATGAGGGTTGTTATGAGTTGGACACAACTCTACGGCACCTAACAACAAAAAACTTTATATATGTGGATTTTCTTGTTATTCTATGCATTGATATAGTTTCTTTAACCCAATATGTCCAAAATATTATCATTTCAACTTATAATCATTATAAAATTATTAGTGAGATTCTTTGTTTCAAACTCTTGGAGACCAGGTGTGCATTTTATACTTGCAGCATCTTTCAGTTTAGACCAACTACATTTCAGCAGCTTAAAAGGCACATGTAATTCAATAGCATAGCTTAGAACATTGAAATATTGCTGGCTTTAGGAAATTTAGTCATGGCTTTTTAATTCTTGCAAAATTGTCACCCAAAAGACATTAAATCAATGACAATAAATGTTTTCTTATAATATACCAGGTAGTGTGATTAAACTTATTTTTATGTTTTTGTTGAATTTAAAATGTTTGCCTTCTTGATAACAGCTTAGTAATGATGTGATAGATTCAGTTATCATAATGTATCAATGTGTATTGGCAATGTATTGACTTGGCTTAAAGGACTATATCTTGCTGTCAGATTTCAATATCTTAGTCTCATTGTAACTAAAAGTTTATCCAGAAAAGTTTTTACTTATTGGGCCTTTCACATTTTCCAAGAATAGAATAACATAATTCCAAAATGTACCAACAGAAATAGGTAACCAAAAAATAGCAGAGACATTTCATTATTCTATTCTTCAGGGTACAATAGCTCAGCATTGTCTTATCTTAAAAACAGTAATAGACAGATTATATCCAAGGGCTCCCCTATGAACTTTTTGATAATAAAAGAAACCCCCATGCTAAGCTTTCAAATGTTTAAAAGACCACTGAAATCTCTTGAAAACTTATGATACTTTGATTCTAATTTAGAAGATGATGGAAATAATAAAGTAATCTTTAAATAAAATTCATCCCCAAATGACAGGACTATAAAATAATACTGTAAGTCTATTATTATCATGAATATATATTTGTTATGGACAAATTTCCAATTTATTGGAGGTAATGGGTATATCTCAGAAGAATTTGAATAAAAGATTCTTTGATTCATAGGAGAAGGTGATATCCTCTGGGTAGACAGAGCCAGAAAGTTATTCCATTTCTGGTGGGCTTTTGTAAACTCATTATTATCTTCTGAAAATGTTATTAGTCTCTATATCTAAACTGACAAGAATAATGTCAGAAGCAGACAGAAGGCCACAGGTCTTCCTGTGGACACTAGTGTCATCTATGTTACACATATGCACTTGTCATCTATGTTACACATATGCATAGTGCATATGTTACACATAATCACTATGTTACACATATGCATAGTGCATATGTTACACATAATCACTATGTTACACATATGCACTTTGCCAGTAATATTGACTATTTGTTCTCATTGACATTGTCATCTTTTTTTTCTCCTTTTTTTATCATTAATTTGTAGTCTTTAACACAAGCCCTTCAGAAGTTGGGTAAAGACTCTTCATGAACACAAAGTGGGACTGACAATAGCCACAAGTAATTCAGAGAGATTTTTTAATTCATCCTGAATGTAACTTGTTCAACCTTGGGTAGACAATATAAAATTGGTCCATATATTGATGAGTTTTGATACATTCCTGTTATGAGTTACCCTGCTGTAAACACTATTATTTTATTATTTTTTCTTTTAAGTCTTCCTGCTTGCCTCCAATCCAGATCCTAATGGACAGTGGAATAATCCCGTAAGATTTTAAGAGGAAAGTTTGGATGGAGAAGCTGGGAAAAGGAGCTCTTGCTATGGGAGAATATGGGAGGAGTCTCCATTATTATTCCCCTCTGTTTTTCCTTTGCCACTGCACTGAGGTTTCTAGAAGATGTGCCGGAGGCTAACACCCTGAAAATCCAATCTTTCTGACTATGAAAAATGGGAATAGGGCCTTCTAAGGACTAGAGCCCCCACACAACTGTCAGTTTGCCGCACGGTGGGGGCTTGTGTGTTGCGATGACGCTGAGAGCTCTGCCATTGGTACCTCAGATATGAGCAAGGTTACCCAAGGTGGACAGGTTTTCAGCTGAGCTTCCAGACTAAGACAGTCTAGGGAGTAGGACCTGGCAAACCACTCCCGAAACAACTAGCCATTGAAAAACCTATGAATAGCAAAGAAACACTGTCAGATACAGTGCCGGAAAATGAGCCCCCCAGGTTGGAAAGCACTCAAAAGACTACTGGGGAAGAGTTGCCTCCTCAAAGTGGCATCTACCATGATAATGGATATGGAGTAAAGCCCCAGGGACCTCCATTTGCTGATGTGGCATGACTCAAAATGAGGAGAAACAACTGTAAACATCCATTAATAATTGGAACATGGAATGTACGTAAAATGAATGTAGGAAAATTAGAAATTGTTAAAAGAGAAATGGAGTGCATAGACATTGACATTCTAGGCATCAGTGAGCTAAAATGGACTGGCATAGGCCATTTTGAGTCAGACAGCTCTACTATGCTGGGAATGATAAACTAAAGAGAAATGGGGTTGCATACATCATCAAAAAAGACATCTCAAGATCTGTCATGAAATACAATGTTGTCAGTGGTAGAATAATATCCATAAGCTTACAAGTAAGGCCAGTTAATATGACTATTATTCAAATTTATGCACCCACCACTAAGGCCACAAATGAAGAAAGGGAAGGCTTCTATCAGCTTCTACAATCTGAAATAGATCAAACGTGCAATCAAGACATACTGATAATCACTGGTGACTGGAATGCAAAGGTTGGAAACAAAGAAGAAGGCTCAGTAGTTGGAAAATATGGTCTTGGTGACAGAAACGAAGCTGGAAATTGCATGATAGAACTTTGTCAGACCAATGATCTTTCATTACAAATACATTTTTTCAACATCATAAACGGAGATTATACACATGGACTTCACCAGATGGAACATACAGGAATCAACTTGACTACATATGTGGAAAGAGACGATGGAAAAGCTCTATACAAAAGGTCAAAACAAGACCAGGTGCTGACATCAGTCCACCAACTTCTCATATGCAAGTTCAAAATGAAGCTGAAGAAAATTAGGACAAGTATACAAGAGCCACGGTATGAACTTGAGTATATCCCACCTGAGTTCAGAGAACACCTCAAAAATAGGTTTAATGCTTTAGACACAAATGACAGTAGACCAGAAGAGATGTGACATGACATCAAAGATATCATTCAAGAAGGAAGCAAAAAGTTCTTAAAAAGACAAGAAAAAAAGAAAAGACCAAATTACATGTTAAAAGAGACAGTAGAACTTGCCCTTGAATGTCCAGCAGCTAAAGTAAAAGGAAGATGTGATGAACTTAAGGAACTAAACAGAAGACTTCGGAAGGCAGCTCGAGAAGACAAAAACAAATACTATAATGACATGTGCAAGGAGCTGGAGGCAGAAAACCAAAAGCGAAGAACATGCTCTTGTGTTTCTCAAGCTTAAGGAAGTGAAGAAAAAATTCAAGCCTCGAGTGGCAGTAGTGAAAGATTCTACAGGGAAAATATTAAATGATGCAGGAAACATCAAAAGAAGATGGGAAGAAAACACAGAGTCACTATACAAGAAAGAATTGGTAGATGACCAGCCATTCTAAGAGGTTGCATATGAAGAGGAACCAATGGTATTGAAGGATGAAATGGAAACTGCCTTGAAAGAACTGGTGAAACACAAGGCTCAAGGAATTGATGGGATACCAATAGAGATGTTTCAACAAACAGATGCAGCACTGGAGGTGTTAACATGTTTCTGCCAACAGGTTTGGAAAACAGCTACGTGGCCAACTGACTGGAAGAGATCCATATTTGTGCTTATTCCCAAAAAAGGGGATCCAACTGAGTGTGCAAACTCTCGGACAATATCATTAATATCACACACAAATAAAACTGTACTACAGATCATTCAGAAGCTACTACAGCAGTATATTGACAGGGAATTATCGGAAAATCAAGCGGGTTCAGAAAAGGGAGGGGAACTAGGGACATCATTGCTGATGTCAGGTGGATATTAGCTGAAAGCAGAGAATATCAGAAAGATGTCTATCTATGTTTTATTGACTATGCAAAGGCATTTGATTGTGTGGATCATAACAAATTATGGATAATACTTCAGAAAATGGGAATACCAGAACACCTAAGTGTGCTCATGAGAAATCTGTACATGACCAGGAGGCAGTTGTTCGAATACAACAAGGAAACGCTGCCTGGTTTAAAGTTGAGAAAGGTGTGCATCAGGGCTGTATGCTTTGTCCCTATCTCTTCAATTTTTATGCTGAGCAAATAATCCGAGAAGCTGGACTTTATGAGGAAGAATGTGGCATCAAGGTTGGAGGAAGACTCATTAACAACCTGCTTTATGCAGATGACACAACTCTGCTTGCTGAAAGTGAAGAGGATTTAAAACATTTACTGATGAAGATCAAAGATCATAGCCTTCAATATGGGTTACGACTAAACAGCGACAAAACAAAAATCCTTATGACTGGGTCAGCACGCAACTTCACAATAAATGGAGAAAAGATTGAGGTTGTCCAAGATTTTGCTTACTTGGTTCCACAATCAACACCCGTGGAAGCAGCAGTCAAGAAATCAAAAGACACAGTGCTTTAGGAAAAGCTGTGGCAAAAGATCTCTTTAGAGTATTGAAAAGCACAGATGTC
>VMDO01003656.1:0-101967 GCA_007922755.1 Pedetes capensis
CAAAAATCAATCTGCCATTGAAAACCCGATGAACAGCAGAGAAGCACTGACAATAGTGTTTCCCCTGTTGTACAGAGGGTCGCTATGAGTTGGATACCGACTCGACGGCACCTAACAACAACAACAACAGAGGCCTATGAGGGCCTAGGAATACTGGCAGAGGGGTGTATGTGTGTGTATGTGAGATGGGGTACAGATGGCATTTTTGGTTGTGACAGGGTCTTGCTATGTAGCCCAGGCTGACCTCAATCTCATGATCCTCCTGCCACAGCCTCCTCAGTGCTGGGATTACCAGGCATGTGCCACCACATCCAGCCTGCAGAGGTTATTTCTGATCATTACTCCTCAGCTCATTAGTCTGCCTCACTAGACTAGATGCCTTTAACACTTATATTTGAACCCACAGGCTATTTCCAACAGAAAATACTTGAATATGAGGAACAGAAGAAACAGAAGAAACCAAGGGAAAAGACTGTGAAATAGGAGCTGTGGTGAGCAAGAATGACTAGATTTCTAGGCCAGTTCTGGACTTCAGCCCCTCCTAGCGTGGTAGGATTGGCAAAGCTCTCAGCCTCCAGATTCCACGGCCTCCTGAGTCCTGGTGACTGGTCTTGCTTCAAACAGGTGTCTGAGTTTGGGATCCGTGGCATCAGCTTTCGGAGGACACTGAGGACTCTGACCCAAGCTCACAGAACTGCACTCAAAGCTGCAAGTTTGTGGAGGTGACACAGTGGGAAACGGCAGTACAGGTGTTGTAGGTACTTGGTTAGAAATGGCTACAACTGCCATCTCCCAGGAACTATTATTACAAAATCCTGAACAGAGAAAGCCATTGTAGCCCAAAGGCTTGGCTCCCCACATTAAAACAAACAAACAAACAATGCCGTGGAGATAGGATGAGAATAAAGATGAACATCTTTATTGCTTATGTGTGTGTCAATATATGGGGCAACGCAGTGAGAATAAACTGAAGTAGAAGTGGAGCACCTGGTCATGGTGGGCTGTAACTGCAGTCACAGAATTAGGAGTCAGCAGCTGTGGTTCTAGTAGGAAGGGAAAGAGATCCTGGTGAAAGCAGCCACAACACCGGACACAGGGCAGCAGTCTCTGGTTCTAGGAAAGTGTGCTTTCTAGAAGCTGGGGAGGAGAGGCTGATAGCTGGAAGAACTCAGCTGCAGACTAGGATAGCTGGAGGGAAGGACTCCCAGTCAACAGAAGCCAGTGAAGAACACTATCTGACTTCATAAATAGGTCTGCATTCCCATAACTCAACTTGGACTAGTCCTTTAACCGTCAATCTTAGGCATACCAAACTATTCTGCAATTCCTAGTTTCTAAGAATCATTATATCCTTTTAGGTAGTTTATGGCAATAGTTCCTAAACCAAGTTGTTACTCAGGAGGTTTCAGAACAGGAACCAGAATCCCGTGAAGCTTATGAAAATATCAAGGCTCTACCCTAAATCTACAAATTTTCTTTAGAAATAGAGCCTGGGAAGTCAGCCCAGCACTCAGTAGACTGAGGAAGGAGGATCATGAGTTTAATGCTAGCCTGGGCCACATAGGAGACACTATCTCAAGGAAAAAAAAAATAAAACAAAAAACAAAGAAAGAAGGGGGAAAGGGTGGGAGGACCTGGAACTCTGTATTTTCCTTTCCCTTCCTTTCTTTTTCTTTCTTCTTTCCTTCCTTCCTCTCTTTTTTCCTTCCTTTCTTCCTGCCTTCTTTCTCTCTCTCCTTTCTGTTTTTTTCTTTTCCTGTAGTACTAAGAGGCTGAATCCAGAGCCTCATGTGTACAAGTTCTCTATTACTGAGCTGCATCTACAGTCCTTTTTATTTTGAACTCTTTATCCTCCTGCTTTAGCTAGGATTACAGGAGTGTGCCATGGAATTCAGGTGAAATCTGTATTTTGTAAAAGCTCCTTTGAATGATTTTGATACTGGACTAGGTAAATACAAGAATACAAGAATCAGGGACAGCTGAAGATTTTCTACAAATCTACCCTTGTTCTGGTGCTGATGATATCTAGAGTTGAAGGAAGCACACCCTATTTGAGTGCATTCCAGATTCTCTTTATGCTGAAAAAGATTCTAGAATACATCCAACTTCAATTACCCCTCAACATCCTGTCTTACAGCTTTAGGTCACTAAAGCCCAGGATGGTACAGGAGAAAACACTGGATCAGAATTCAGATCTGGATTCTAGTCTCCATTCTAAAAAATAGCAATACTTTGTGGCATTGGCATGTCATTTAGCCTCTATAGGGCTCAATTTCCACTACAGGTTATTAACACTTGTTGTTGTTGTTGTTAGGTGCCATCGAGTCGGTATCCGCCTCATAGCGACCCTCTGTACAACAGGGGAAACACTATTGTCAGTGCTTCTCTGTCTTTCATAGGGTTTTCAATGGCAGATTGATTTTTGGGAGGGGGTTGCCAGGTCCTTCTCCCAAGCCTACAGCTTCTGGTGTTCCCAGGCGGTCTCCCATCCAGGTACTAACCAGGCCTGACCCTGCTTAGCTTCCAAGATCTGACGGGATCGGATGCCACAGGGCTACAGCTGCAGGCAAAAATGGAGTAGGCATGAGAATGTTTCAAAGCAGAAAGGTTGTTGTTAGGTGCCGTCGAGTCGGTATGTATCCAAGTCATAGTGACCCTCATAGGGTTTTCAATGGCTGGCTGTTTCAAGATTGCCTTGGGAGTGGATTGTCAGGTCCTTCTCCCATTTTTGCGGTGCTGGGAATCAAACTTGGGACCTCAGAGACTGCAGAGCAGCGCTCTACCGACTGAGCTAAATCCCAGCCCAACACTTGTATCATCATTGAAATAATCTAATGAGACACTAGGCGTTACTGTACTGAACGCAAATTATTTTTCTTTCTTTTTCCTGCTTTGCCCTAGCTTTCAATTGCCTCAAAAATTTCTTATATGTATTTCTCCAGTTCAGGTATTGAAGAAGTTGCTAGCAAGCAAAATTAATGACAGGTTTCCTTTCCTACTACAGTCTACCAAAGAAATTGTTAATCCAAATATACACTGAATTGATGGAACCATTAAAAGTGCAAGAAAGCATGGTTCTGGTTGTCAGGCAAGGCAAATGCAGCTACTACTCATTCCTGATTATAGAACAAGGTATACATAAAAGACAATAATAAGATATATGTTATTTTTGCCTTAAACTTTCGGGCTCTTCCCCTTTTCATTCAAGCAACTGAACATCTGTGTATAATGGAAACAGATCTGGTTCACAGAGGACACTTGATTCCTATTTCAAACAGTAGACTATATGCTGAAAAGGAGAATTCCTGGAAAGGAGAGTGCAAACCCTTAGAGAGGCCCAGGTAATTACTGAAAATATGGGGCAAAGGTATGAGATTCCCAAATGACTGATAATTTCAAGGGTAAGGATGACTGTAACACTAAGAACCCATGGACAGAGAAAAAGAAGATAGTTCTTTTTTAAGTTAAATAGTTTCTGTAAGATAGAAGGTCACAAGACATATCATGACAATACAGCTGACCAAATTTCTTTATTTATTAAAGAGCAGAAGTAAATTTTGCTTAAGTTTTAAAAAATGACATTAAGACTTAGTTTATCTTTCCACTTAATAAAATTGAGAAAAAAGCTGGCTTTTAGATCATACATTTATTTAAAAAAATAAAATGGATTGACAAAGTTATCACATTATTCTGCATGCTAACAGGATTTCCCAAGCCCATGAAAGATACCATTTCTTGAGCAATAAAAAAAATTACTTCCTCAACAATGGATAGGAAATATTTCAATCCAAATTCAAAGTCTTTCTCACTCGTTTCACCTCACAAGCTAGTAGGATGTATCTGTGTCACAAGCTGAGCTCCTTACTAAAGAAAGCTTGAGAAAACTCTTAAACAAGGATGTTAATAAAAGATGATGATTTGTTAAAATTATAAAGCAAACATTTTGGCCTGCAAATATTCTATATTAGAAATCTCCACCACTGGGGATCTGCTCCTCATGACAATATTATTCTGAATCCAGGATATTCACAAACACATGGCATTTTTTTTTTTCCCTGCATGCTTTCTTGGGTCAAACCCTGTATGACATGTACGATTTACATGATGGGACCTGAAATTCCCATTTTCATACAGGATACTTAGGGAGTGTTACCAATAACAAAGAATAAAAGTTATACAACATTGATTATTATAAATTATATTTGTTCTTATCCACTCCCATTCTCCTTAATATGTTCAGATTCTTTCTTGCAGAAAACATAGGTTTTCTATATAAGACCAACTACATTATTAATGATGATTAGAATGAGCTGTAGAGACCTTGATTCTGAAGACATGTATGTGCAGGTGAGATGCAATCTGATTGCAGACACTGACACAGTAGCGGATCAAGTCAAAGAAAGAAAAGACCTGGGGAAAAAAAAAGAGAAAGATTGTTAAATTCTCAGCAACTGCTCAGGCCCTCCTTCAGCTTCCTGACAGGGCAGAGGGTTGGGATCTGACATTCCTTTCTCTTCTAAGTCACCTTCAATTCTATACAATTAAGTAACTCATTTCCTCATGATCTTTCCTCTACACTAAGCATCAACAAACTTATTCATAGAGAGAAAGTGAATATTTCAAGCTTTGTGGGTCACACTGTCTGTCATGACTGCTCAATTCTGCCACTATGGCATGAAAACAGCCACAGACAATATATAAATAAATGCCCATGGCTGCATAAACAGGCCGTGGGTCCACAGAGTGTAGTTTGATTTTGTTTCACATGATCAGAAATGTGGAATTTATGAGCCCTGATGTAGGCAGGACTAATAAGAATAATGCAAAACAAAAATAAAACAAACAAAAAAAGACTCAAATATGAAGTCAGAAGGAATTCTCACAACACTTCAACTATGGATTTCTGATATTCCCAGTCCCAGTCATTATAACTCTATGATCTTTCTCTTAGGACTGACGTACCTAAACCAGAAAATAGCTTCAAAATCATGAAATAAGACATAGTACGATACCTACCAGGGCAATCCAAAGCACAATATATTCGTCAATGAAGCTGTTAAAATACTGGTCCAGAAACAAAAGTGCTGGACCTATGAATGCTGTGTCATGCAAATGCATTTCACTTTTCGTCATGTGTGCAACCTATGAATAGAACAAAATCAATGGTGTAGACATTTTCATATTAGAGCAACTGCATGCAACACAGGAAATCAATATTGTGCTCAAATATCAAGTTGTAAGAATTATTTAGCAATAATTATTGAATTTCTAAAACTAAAAGCCCAACAAAATAAAGCTGTGTGAAAAAAGAAAGGGATACACCATATCAACTAGGTCCACAAAAATGCGTTTTACAAGGAGTCTTAATGTAAATGTCCAGATTGTAACTGAAGAGTGCAGACAAACTGAACAACCAAATTAAACAGTGCACAGACTAGCAGAAAGTTGTAGACGTTGAAAGAACTGGTAAACTCAAAGGTTAGCTTTACAAAGAGTAAAAACAGCTCCCATGTTGAAGTCAAGAGATTTTTATTGTAAACTCCAAGACTGCATAGGAAGCCACAAAATGAAAAGTAGACTCATAAAACCCAAATAAGATGAACATTAAAAACAAAATAAGTAAAAACTGATGTGCTTACCACAAGCTTATTAGTGATTTTGGCTGATACAAAACCAAATGTCAATATATAAAGACATGGATGCTTTTCAAAAAGCTGAACTGCTGATTTCTTATAGATCATTACAGCTAATGTAATCACTGATCCGATATGGAGAAAAGGAGAAAGGACACTTGTTCCCTGTACAAAGAGAAGAGTTAATAGTATTCAGTACTTGCCAGATAACACATTGATCCACCATCAAATATTTCAACCCAAACTTTGTACGGTCTCATGGTGCCTGTCAGCCAACAATTTCCATAAACTGAAAAGTAGCAGCATGAATTAGGCACAAACTGAGGATTTCACTTGACAGGTCAGGCTTATTTTTACATAGCAGTCCATGCTTTTTAAAAATGTATTTGTAGAACTCTGTGTGTGTGTGTGTGTGTGTGTGTGTGTGTATGCGTAAACATGCACATATACATATATAAAAGTATGTATGTATATATGAAACTCAGAAGATTTGGCCATTATTTTTCTTAAGGCTAAGAAGAAATTCTAAATCAACAAATGATTTTATACATTTCAAATGAAAAGCAAAGTGACCACAAAACCAAGTTGAGTTTGGAAATCTTAAGACATACTCACTGCTATTGTTGATCCATTTTTGCCAACACCACCTGTGAAGATTACACGGAAGTAATTTGTACAGGAAAATATGGTCCCTACCACAGTACAAAGTGCAGGAAATATTTTCATTTGAATATTCAGCACTGGAATCTTTAATGGGTAGAGAGAAAGAACAATTAAAATATATACAAGCCAAATAAGATAACATTATAGTCAAATATTGGATTCATAGTCCCACATACTCTCTACTCCCTCCAGTTTATTTAGTACTTACAAGGGATGATAAAAAAAATATGGTGCATATTTTAAAAATAATTACAGTAAAAGACATAATCCCCCTCAAAATACTCCCCCTGGCTTTGAGCACATTTATCTCATCCTTCTTGCCACTTTCTGAAGCAGTTCTGGAAGTCTTCTTTCTTGAATGTCTTTAGTTTCACCCTCCATCATGACAATGCTCTGTGTCACACACTGCTTCTGGTATAGCAATTTCTGTCAAATAAAAACATTATAGTGTGTCTTCATCCACCTCATTCACCAGATCTGGCACTGTGTGATTTCTGGCTCTTTCCCAAAGTCAAAATGACCATGAAAGGTAAACATTTTGAGTTGATTCAGGACACCGAGGCAGCCTGACAGCGCAAATAAAGACACTCACAAAAATGGACTTCTACAACTGCTTCAGAAAGTGGCAAGAACGATGGGATAAATGCATTCAAAGCCAAGTGGAGTATTTTAAAGGGGATTAATGGCAATGTGTCTTTTACTGTAATATTTTTTAAAAGTTTAAATATTGATCATATTTTTTGATCACACTTCATAAAGTAATGGAAGTTTCCTTCTTTTCTTCATTAGAAGCAACTGAACAAGTCTCAAGAGGTAAGGCTGTAATAAAAATTACTCTCACTTTTGACATCAACCTTAAAAATACCTTAACTTTATTAATTTGTGTCATAAGCTAAACAAGGGTCTGTTAATGCACACCATTGGCTAGTGTTTCATCTGTTGTATAGAGGGTCGGTATGAGCCGGACCCAACTCAATGGCACCTGATAACAACAATGTTCTCCAAAGATCTGGCAACAATGAACAAAGCTGTCTTCTGGCTGTTTCATAAAAGGAGTTGCCTTGCCTTTGTGTACTTTTTAAATTTTACTTCTAGAACAGTAGTGTATTCCTAGTTCTTGTGAGAAAGTATGAAGCATAAAACAATAGAAATGGTTACAGCTTGACTTTAAAATCTCCAAGTAGAGAATGGAAAAGTTCTATTCAGAGGAGGTCTCAACACCAAATTGTTAGGATAGAGGCAGCCAATAAAAGCCAAGGGCAACTGAGGTGGCATTCATGTTCAAGAGAAAAACCAAGTCAAGCATATCCAAACCTGTACAGCTCTACAAGTGTATTCCCCAAATTTTAACATTAAGTTTACTTTTCAGAAAAGTGAATAATATATTGCTATATGTAGAACTGTATATTGAAAATGAGGACTGATTTATCTAACGTAAACAAGGGGCAAGTGGATTGATAACATGGAATTTACTTGTGAAAACACAATATCCATCAATTAAGATGAAAAATATCTATCACTTAAAAGGAAAACCACTTGCACTAAACTCTTAAAATCATCAGACTCTTTTATTTTGCATTTCTTTCACTTTTCTGGTTTCAAAATTTGTTCAACACAGATTGAAAAGAAACCAACAGTAAAATAAATGATGTATTCTAATAACAGAAACAAATGATTACAGGAATAAAAGTTCACAGTGGTTTGATAGGCAATAAGTTCAACGAAATGTCAGATGTCAACGAAAACATTTTAATTAGGGCCATTTATACTTTTCTGGTTTCACTGTCTACTCTTTTAAAATCAAATATGAAATAGGATATGTCCTTTTTTGAGGGTATATATAAAACCCCGGGCTGGGATTTAGCTCAGTTGGTAGAGCGCAGCGCTGCAGTCTCTGAGGCCCCGAGTTCAATTCCCAGCACCGCAAAAAATGGGAGAAGGGCCTGGCAATCCACTCCCAAGACAATCCCGAAGTACTCAGCCATTGAAAACCCTATGAGGGTCGCTATGAGTCGGATACCGACTCGACGGCACCTAACAACAACAACAACAACAACATATAAAACCCCTGTAAAACTGTCAGAAATAAATCTTGATGTTTGGATACTCTATTTCTTCAGAACTCCCAATAACTCTGTTTACTCAATTCTATGACTTCTTGCAAAACTGCAGCTCTAAAAACCCAAAACCAAGACCAAACCAAACCAAACAAAACCAACAAAACCCAAAAATCCTACCACCACAATGAAAATCAACTATTCAAATTTCAAGTTGATTGTAGCAGCATTTAATCCTCTGAAATGAAATAAGTCAACTTAAATCAAGTCTAGCACTTTTACAGGGCATCGTAAATGATCTTCTTCCTTCCCTGATATCCAACCCCTGTAAGCCAGGTTCAAAACTTGTTTTCAATAAAGGAGGAAATCAACACTGGTTGTTTTGAACTGAAAGAGATTTTCCTGTTCTAGATGAGAACACTAGGGACACTACAATCTAAATCTGAAGCACCTGGCTGGAACTCAATATTCTAGCCAGTTCCCTACTTCCCAGTCTCTCCCGTACCTCATCCACTTTCCCCTCTGTAGAGACAAAGGATCTGTCTGCAAAAGGGGAGATACTACATTTGCCCACTTTGCCCAGAGTCCAAAAGAAGGAGAATATTTTCCATTATGGGGGCATCCTTCTATTAGGGTAAGGGTACTGAGTGTGTGCTGTGAATAACAGTCATCTATAACAAGAATGAACTGATTGAACATCATAACTGTATTTATAATTTGGTGAAATTATTTTAGGATCATGGAAATTGTCCATTGAAAGAAGAACAAATAAAAACATTAGAAAAGCCAGGCAAATATTAGTACATGGCTTGGGTCACAAAGTAAGCAAACAAGCTTAAGACTGAGAAGCAAAGTATCATAAACATTTTCAGGGCTCTCATCACTGCTGTCATATATGTTAGCTATTATACCAAAATGTAGGCTTCTGAGTGCGTGCTTTTGTTTGAATGGATTTTTGTATTCTCACTTGGGTCCTGGTTATTGTAGGTGTTCAATATGTATTTGCTGAATGAACATGAAGCCCTGCTCTTCCCCAGCCCCAATCTCTCACTTTATCTTTTTGAGATAGGATTTCACTATGCAGCTCAGGCTGGCCTTGAGCTTGCAAGCTCCATGAATGCTGGGACTACAGGTGTGTGCTACCATGCCTGGCACCTTCTCCCTTTGTCTTACAGTGTATATAGAAGTCCTGTTTGGGGAGAGTATTAAGAAACATCTTACTGTCACATTAACAATGAAAAAGGTACTTAGCTATAAGAAAAGGTGAGCTAAGTGAAGAGAAAGCCAGTCTTACCATGTTATGGCTTGAACCTAAAATGTCCCCACAAAGGTAATGTGTTTGAATGTTTGGTCCCTAGCTGGCGGACTATCCTGGGAGGTTACAGAACTTTGGAAAGGGGGGATCTAGCTTCTGGAAAGTCAGTCATTAGGGGCGAGCCTTTGGAGGTTTTTGTGTGGACCCACGGTTCCTATCATTCTCTGCCTTCTGATCCACCAAGATGTGAGGTTCTCTACCATGGGCCCGCCAGGCCTGACCTGCCACCATGCCTCCCACCATCACAGACTGACATCCCCTAAACGGGAGCACCAATAAATCATTCCTCTACAAGTTTGTTTTGGTCCTTTTCTCTGCTATAATGACAAATGATCTAATGCAGAAAATTGGTACCAGAAAGTGAGGTTTTTGTTGTGAAGACACCTAATCATGTGGTTCTTAGGCTGTTGGAACTTGTTTGTGGGAGGAGTTTGGAAGAGTTGGAGATGCAGGCAAGCGAAATCTTGTAATGCTATAAGCAGAGCTTGAGGGATGATTCTGGTGAGCATGTGAAGGACCAGAATGTCATCGCCAAGAGAAATGTGGACAGAGCTCATAGGGTTTCAGATGAAAATGCGGATTCCACTGGGAATTGTTCTAGAGGTGATCCATGTTCTATTCTACCAGAGAGCTTATCTACCATTGGTCCATGTCCTAAAGATTTGAGTGAGGCTAAGTAATGAATGGCATATCATTGGGGCTATATATTGGTTATTACTGGCTGCTTTTAGCCAGATTTATAATAAAAAGTGGCAGATCACAAAGATCTAAAAGGAAAGATCTAAGAGGAAAAAAACCTTGACTTGTCTCAGGTTACTGCAGGCAGGGCTTGTTCAGGCAAGGAAGCCATAACTGTTGAAGAGGTAAGTGCCATTAAGCAGAATAGGAGAAATAACCTGGGGCAAAAAAGGAGTTGGCCAGGCGCCACCCATCTGAGACTCCACAGTGTCTTACTGCTCAAGCTGGCAGCACACCTTGGCACTGTCCATGTGGTGCTGGTTTTGCAGGCATGCAGAGTGCAAGAGTTATAGGGTTATGGAGGTTGTCACCAAAGTTTCTGTGGGCCAGGCAATATGTACCAGGGTCAGATGCCCTTAGGAGAACCCCTAAAGGGCTAATGTGTGAAGCTTTGAGAATGGAGCCTGAACAATAATGGAGACCCAAACTGGATATGCCAGCAACATGACATATCTGCCCAGGAAAGTTACTGGCAATGAGTAGAGCCAGGCCAAGCCACAGAGGTGGAGCCTTCCAAACCTGTTCAAGCCCAGATGATGGCACATGTGCCATATGTTAGACACAGAACCACAGGATTTTCTTATCCAGAGGATTATAAGTCTTACTTTGGACCAATCTTTCCTTTCTGTGCCCCTTAACCTCCATTTTGGAATGGGAATGCTTACTACAACGTGTTTTTGTTTTGCAGGGGCTCACATCTAAGTTTGCCTTGAGTCTTAATGGAGACTTTGGACTTGATCTTTTAACATGGCTGAGACTGTTAAGATTTTGAGTACTTCTAAAATTGGACTGAATGTATTTTGCATTATGAGATGGCCATGATTTTTATAAAGGGGCCAGGGTCATAGTCTCAGATATCCCCCAAAGATTATCTGTTTATAAGATTGGGGTCTAGGTGGTGGAGCTATCCTGGAAGGTTTTGGAACTCTGGGAAGTGGGATCTAGCATTTAGGTCACCGGGAGCAGGCGTTTAAAAGTTTTTACCCAGACCTGCAGCACCAGTCACTCTCTGCCTCCTGATTTGCCAAGATGTGAGGTCCTCTGTCATGGGCCTGCCATGACAGCCCTGCTGCAATGTCTCCAGTCATTATGGACTGACATCCTATAAACGTGAGCCCCCCAATAAGTTGTTCCTCTCCTAAGCTTATTTTGGTCAGTTTCTCTGCTACAGTGATGAACAAGCTGACTAATACATACCAGCTAATCCCTTAAAAACTGGCACCAACTGAACCACTTTAAAAGCACTACAAGTGTTACCATTTTTACCTCACACTCAAGGTAAAGAAGGCTGGGCCTATTCTGTATTCCCCAATCTTTCTCTTTCATCTTATTGGGACTCATTAAAGTTGGCCAAAGTGCATTTACTCTGTAGAAATAGCCAAAGAGCTTTCCTAAAAACATCTTTATTTCAGGCCTGTCTAGAGTTTTGGTAGTCATCAAGACTTGGGAAAGTTAAGACTTCCCTTGACTTATTGTACCTGTTTAATAGCCAGGGAAAAATCCCCTGGTTTGTAACACGCAACCAAATAATATCATGACTTTATTATTTTTTGGTACTGATGGGATTGAACCCAGGACTTTGTGCATACTTTGCAACCATTCTACCACTCAGCTTCACCCTAAGACCCTTTTTACTTTTTATCTTGAGACAGGGTCTCACTGTTATGCAGGCTGCCTCTGGCTTCAAACTTGAGATCCTCCTGTTTCTGCCTCCAAAACTATTAAGATTACAGGTGTGTGCCATTGCACCCAGCTAATATAATTCACTTTTAAAATGTCAGATATGAAAAATAAGTTTATATTTTTAGCACCTCTACCATATTATAACAGACATGTTTTTGTTCAATATTTTGGATTAATGTAGGTTATTATGGATTAATATATAAATTAATAGGTTTTATAGAAACAGAAAGTATCATTTTTAAGATTAGATACTTTCTTCCAAAGAATGTGGGAATGCCTGTTTATAAATTATGTTAACATAAGTAAATTCTACGAAACAGCAAATGTTAACATAATTACAGTGTTCACTAAGTGTTTAAGGAAAACTATCATATCTGAACTATTTTTGTAAGGGTACCTTTTAAGTCTTTTAGTTCAAGAATGAGGCACAAATAATTTACACTACGTAAGTCTTCAATCCTTCCTGAAATTTCAACTATAATAGCATTCATTCAGTTGGTTTAATTGAAGGCTAAAAGGTGTCTCATGGTTTGATACACAATCAATTACCACATTTAAAGAATCAAAGGTCTCTGAAATTTTTGTGGGGGAACAATACACACAAAAAGTATGTTGTTCGTTTCTTGCAATGTGTAACCATGCACTAACTTTTGTGCATGAAAATAATTTATTTCCTTAAACAAAAAACAAAACGAAACAAAAACCCTCAAGAAAACAGCAACAATATTAACTATAACCTTTAGTAAAAAAAACTCATCTCTTGGGGAAAAAAAGCAACAACTAATGGGTAATCCAATACAGTAGCTATAAATCATTAACTTTTGCAAAACAGCTGATCTATGAAATTAGCTTTATATGAAGGTGCAGTTTTTGTGTGCTTTTACCAAAAATTTGCTTTCTAAATGAGTAAAAGTTCTTTAATTTAATGAGGATTTTCAAAGCAATGCTTATTTTATGTAAGTCAAACCACCAAATTCCACAGTGAACTCATAAACCAGGTAAAAAGAGAAAAAAAATACAGGTTGAGCATTCATAATCCTAAAATTGGAAATGCTCCAAAATCCAAATCCAAGATTTGACATTCAAAGCTTTGAATTCTGGAGAATTTCAGATTTTGGTTTTTGGATTAGGGATGCTCAAGTGGTAAAAGCATTTTATTTATTTTGGACATATTGTCAGGAGGGACCAATCCCTAGAAAAGGACACAATGTTTGGGAGAGTGGCTGGTCAATGAAAAAAAGGAAGACTCTCAACTAGATGGATTGACAGTGTCTGCAACAATGGGCTTAAACATAAAAAAGATTGTGTGTCTGCACAGAATTATTCTATTGTACATAGGGTCCCTATGAACCAGACACAACTTGAGGACACCTAACAACAATTGCTAAAAGTCTATGCAGATATTTCAAAATCCAAAATGATCTCAAATCCGAAATACATCTGGTCCCAGTCATTTTGAATAATGAACTGGTGTAGTGATCAGTTATAGGAATCTGAGCTGGGAATTGGCCAAAGAACACAGAATGTTTCACTAAGTCTCCAATCTAAATCTCACCAAAGAATTCAGGTCTTTCTCTAATAATTTAATGATGCAAACAGTAGGACCAATGAAACTAATGATAGGACAGGTGCTGGGGAATCTGTTTTCCTGCTATAGTCTAACCTCAATAATCCTGAGCTTGAATTGCTTGGCCAGGGAAATTCATTTAGGTCTTAAATTTGAAAGTTTCACAGATGACTTTTAAAAACATATCGATAAAGCCAGGTGTGGTGGTACACACCTATAATCCCAGCACTTGGGAGGCTGAGGCATGAGGGTCACGAGCCTGGGATACATAGTGAGTTCCAGGCCAGCCTGGCTATATTGGGTATCCTGTCTCAAAACAAAAATAAAAACAAAAACAATTCCTCCCCCAACTTACCACCCTAAAGTATGATATAAATGGAGCATTGTTGTTGTTAGGTACCATTGAGTTGGTATCTGATTCATAGTGACCCTACGTACAACAGATGAAACAATGTTGTCAGTGCTTCTCTGCTATTCATAGGGTTTTTTTCAATGGCTGATTGGCTTTTGGGCTGCTGGGTCCTTCTCCCAAGCCTATAGCCCCTGGTATTCCCAGGTGGTCTCCCATCCAAGTACTAACATGTTATCTTAATTACAGGTAAAAATAAGAAAAAATATCTGACCATTAAAAAGAAATTATATTAGCCATGTAACTTTGGGCAGATCACATTTACAAATCCTACTGAGAAAGGCAGAAAACACGCCTGAATCAATTTCCTACCAGATACCTCCTTAAAAATAAGGATATGCATATAACATGTACATAGGTAATTTTTTGAAAATAATATTCCTGCCAGGCACAGTAGTGCACAACTAAAATCCCAGATACTCAGGAGGCTGAGGCATGAGGATTGCGCATTCAACGTCAGATACCTTCTGTAATTTAGCAACCCCCTGACTTACTAAAAAGTAAAAAACGGTGCTGGTAATATAGCTGAAAGGTAACACACTTGCCTAGCACGCACGAGACACTCGGTTTAAACACTAGTATTGAAGGAGGAAAAACGTTTCAAACATTTCCATATTTATGATAATTGTTGTTGTTAGGTGCCGTCGAGTTGGTATCCGACTCATAGCAACCCTCATAGGGTTTTCAATGGCTGACTGTTTCAGGATTGCCTTAGGAGTGGATTGCCAGGTCCTTCTCCCACTTGTGGGGTGCTGGGAATTGAACTTGGGACCTAAGAGACTGCAGCGCAGCACTCTACCAACTGAGCCAAATCCCAGCCCCTTTACAATAATTGTTGTTGTTGTTAGGTGCCGTCGTCGGTATCCGACTCATAGCGACCCTCATAGGGTTTTCAACGGCTGTTTCGGGATTGCCTTGGGAGTGGGTTGCCAGGCCCTTCTCCCATTTTTGCGGTGCTGGGAATTGAACTCGGGACCTCAGAGACTGCAGCGCAGCGCTCTATCCACTGAGCTAAATCCCAGCCCTTACAATAATTAGGTATATATAAAAGATAGGTATATAAGTCAGGTACTGACTTGTTTTCAAAAAATCAATCCAGAAATCCCAGTTTTTAAAACTTTATAGACAATTTATATATGTTTAAGTTATTCAAAATAATTTAAGAAAGGGAAAATTTTGGTATAAAACATACTGTCTATGAAAATAATAATCAATATAGTCAAGTAGAGTTTGGTGCAGAATTCAGGTTTTATATTTTGTTTTAGGAAAACAAAACCTTTTCTTCCTAAAAGGCTAAACTGTAAAAAAGTAATCTATTAAAAAGCAAAGGTGATAAAATTCATATCTTGACATACTAATCTCAAGAGCCAATAGGGTCTCTATAGTGACATCTAAGATATATGAATGACATTGTATACATGAATAATTTCAGAATTTTTCTGGATGGTGGTGGATTATTTATTTTTATTCCCTCATCTCTTCCCTCTTCCCAATCCCACCCTACCAACAAAAGGCAAATAATTAATGTATGGCAATAAATACTTAGGGAAGTGTATTAATTACACTTTCTCAAGTATCTACCACAATTTACCATTATAAAGTGAGGTAAGGGGAAAGCACTGATCAGTAAATTGCCCCTATATTTTTGAATCTGATTTTGAAGAATTATGTTCATTTATGCTTCAAAAATGTTGTTAGTAACACCACATTATATTCTGAAGGGTTGTGGCGATGGTGACTAGCAGATAACTGATGACTATTCAGTACAAACTATTTTGACCTAAATCTTGAAGAATACATTCAAACTGTAAACTGGACATAGTGGCCCACACCTATAATCCCAGCATTGTGGAGACTGAGGCAAGAGGACTGTGAGTTCAAGGCCAGCCTGGGCTACACAGTGAGATAGTCTGAAAAACAAACAAAAAAACAAACCAGGAAACAAACAAAAAAACAAATCGCAAGAGCAGCAACAGCTTTCATTGAGTGCTTATTATTTGAAAGATACAATTCTATGTTTTTTATATATATTAACTCATTTAATCTACAAAATAACTTTATTGATAGGTCCTACTATTGCCCTCATTTTGCAGAGGAGGAAACTAAGCCAGAGAGAGTTATGTAACAGATTAAGTTTTCAGAAAAGGCAGTGGAGCCTGGATAAAACACAGCAAGTCTAGTTAAAGTACTCATATTTTTGGTCCCAATATTGTATTTATTTCCTCTCTCAGAGTCTCATGGAAACGAATTTGTGTTTGCAGACTGAATATATTTCAGGTGAGGCTGAAAATCAAAGTCTAGGCTTATTTAAGCAATTCCATGGCACTGATTTTATTCAATAAGCATTTATCCTGCTCTTCTGTGCCAGAGTTAATTTACAATCCCAAATTTGTTATTTGGCTTTATTCCTATGACAAAAAAACTAGAAGACTCACATAATTCAGAAAAAGAATAAAAGGTATAGCCTAATCTTATCACTAGTTATTACATTACTTGCTGTTTCCTCATATGTTAAATGAGATGACAATAATGATTCAAATCCTCAATTGCGTTAAAAAATAACAGTCCTGAAATAGACAATATATATATACATATACATATATATAAAACTTCAAATAATAAAAATTTACATGTTCTAAAGATTAGTTTGTATTGTGTTGTTTGTTGTAACTTTTCATTTTGGGGAAAGGAATAAAATAATTTTAGACATTACCCTGTAACTAGATTATACGAGAAAACACAAGCAAAGACAACATGCATTGTATGGGATACACAATGTGAACAAAGTTACCATAGATTGCCAAAAAGGTGGTCCTCCAATCACTGCCAGCAAATGCATGATTATTATGAAGATTTGCACTTCAGTCACATCAATTCTGATTAGGTATAAAAAGCCAAAAAAGCAGAATTACTCAAAAACAATTTCAAGTTAATTACTTGCAAGCAAAGCAGCATTCCTCTATCATGCACAATTGAAAAAAAAATCTCAAATGTTGAACAAAGGGGGAAATGAGGTATCAAACAATTTGTTATGAACAAAATATATAAAATCCAGAGCCTTTTAATTTGATAAATTTCAGAGCAATAAAAACCCCTCCTTTCCAAAGGAAATTTTTGACTTTTTGAAGCTGTACTGTAACTATAGCTTAACCTTTCCCACCAAAAAAAGTATTAAAATTTTGAATATCAAGCAGAGAATTACATTACAATGTTATATAAAATCAAAACCTTGAAATAAGTGCTACCAGAGAAATGGTGAGTTTTAACTAAAGTAAAATAAATCATTGAAACCTCGCAAAACTAACTTTTTGCCCTTTAGAAATACTCATTTAATGCCTGCCATGTTAACTAACCTCATATTTCTGGAAAGAAGATACCGAAAGCACCCAAGAATTAACTTTGGGATTGCTGAAAATGATCTTATAGTCAAGAACAGACAAACACGAAGCAAAAAGAAGGCAGCAGAAATTAGAAGCCTGAAAGTCTGGGAAAAAAAAAAAAAGAATATGGGCAAAAAGATTGAGGTGCAAAGCATATGCTGGAGTTCCCTTCCTTTTGTTGACTTGTACTTCGTACAATCTTGAGATCATTATTCTTACATTATTGGGTCCAAGCCCCTTTAAATGTTGGTAATTTATCCTATGAATATACTTCTTTATATAAGGTTATTCACTACAAAATTATTTATAAGAGCAAAATTAAAAAAAAAATCTCTCAATAAGGGAATGGTTATATAAAGTATGGTACTTCCATATAATAGGATACTTTGCAGCTTTTAAAGAGAATGGGGCAGAGTAGCTCCCTAAATACTGATATGGAAAAATACTAAATATAGACTGAGTTGAAAAAAGGTCCAGAATATGTATAGGCTACTTTTTGTGTGAAAAAAGAAAAACATCTTTTTATTTTTATCAGTAATTGCATAACACATTTCTGGAAGGATACAAACTAACAAAAATGGTTATCTCCTAGGGAAGACCGTGTGGGAAATGGGCAGCTGGGAGACAAGAATGAGCGGGAGACTTTTCACTGTATACCTTTTTTATAGTGTTACTTTTTCAACAAAGTGAATAATTTATCTATTAAAAGTAATCAGTCTAAGAAAAGCAGGTATCAACAATAGTATGGGGGTTCAATTTCCACAGAATAAAGCTCCATTTCTAAAATTGAGTCTTAAAGCAGACAATCTACAATGCGAGCTTAAGATATGTAAACTCTCAGGCCCACGATAAACAACTGGGTTGGAATCAGTCTCTTACAACTAAAAAATATTGATCTTTATTTGATCAAGAATCTTTTTTAAAATAGATGCTTATTAGCTGCAAACAAATAATGATGTAGTTATCTTGACATACACATTTATTGAAAAAAAAAAATGGACTGAATTAGGCTAAAAAGAATCTGTAGAGCTGACCTGTGAGTGGAGTTGCCAATAAGGGGGATTACACTCAGTAGCAGATTCAGAAGACTAAGCAGGTAGGTGTCAAAGATGATCGACTCTGTCTTGGGTGGAGGAGGGCAGACATCTTACAACATTTTGCAGGACATATGAAGTAGCCTTTTGGAAGGGGAAGGGCCAGAAGTATAGAATTACAAAATACAAATGGAGGGAATCTCATGCAATTTATCTTTGTACTGTGGATGAATATAAATTAGAAGAGGAAATATTAAAGATTTTTATAAAATCTCAAATTGGGATTCTTAGGGAAAATTTTATAGACTAGACTGTTTGAAATTTTGCAAGGCAGAATTTTCTAAACTATTCAAATATTGTCATTGTATTTAGATCAACAGTGCCTTAACATTAGAAGAGAGGGCCAGGGAAAACTTACTTACCAGTTGTTAGGTAGTTAGGAATATTTTTTTCCTATTTGCTTGTCTGATTTAGAGTAATCTCTACACTCTAGGATGAGCCCTTTGTGCTCTGGATCATGAGATCTGCCTATCACTGCTCTTGGAAGTGTGGCTCTTACCTTTACTCAGAATAAAAAGGGTACGGTACAAAGCCATCCTAGGGGATGGAAACATAGCAAGAGAGACAGGTGGCAGGGGGGAGTTCATTTTGATATTTTTGGCCATGCCAAAAAGCCATCATTATTGATAAGGGAAAATATAATACACAAATAGGAATTTGATACTTATGTAATCATTTCCTTTATATTGTATTACTATTTAAAAAATGGAAAATTATGGGTCATAATATTCTCAAGTACGAGACTGCCTTTTAAAAACAACAAAAAAAGAAACACTGATCGTCACTGCTGTATCTATTCCAGAAAAAGCCCTTCTAGACACAAGGGATATGTGGTATAAAAGTACCCAAAATGCTTCCAAAACGATAAAAAAAAAAAAAAAAAAAAAAAAAAAAAAAAAAAAAAAAAAAAAAAAAAAAAAAAAAAAAAAAAAAAAAAAAAAAAAAAAAAAAAAAAACTGGAAAAACAAATTTCTTATCTGTAGCATTAGATTTTCATTGCCTAAAGTTTCAGAGCCTGCAGCTATAGCCCTGTGGCATCCGATCCTGTCAGATCTCAGAAGCTAAGCAGGGTCCGGCCCGGTCAGTACCTGGATGGGAGACCGCCAGGGAACACCAGAAGCTGTAGGCTTGGGAGAAGGACCTGGCAACCCCCTCCCAAAAATCAATCTGCCATTGAAAGCCCTATGCACAGCAGAGAAGCACTGACAAACGTGTTTGCCCTGTTGTACAGAGGGTCGCTATGAGTTGGATACTGACCGACGGCACCTAACAACAACAACAACAAAGTTTCAGAGGGAGTTGGGTGTGGTAGTGCATGCCTGTAATCCCAGCACTTGAAAGTCTGAGGCACAGGGATCAACATGGGTTCAAGGTCAGCCTAGTCTACACAAGAGAGTTCCAGGCTAGGCCAGGACCCCATTGAGACCCTGTCTCAAAAAACAAAAAACAAAAACAAAAACAAAAAACAGGGAGAAAACAATTTTCGTACCTATGAGGGTACTTGAACATCTTGGCTGGTATTGCTTTAAAAAATTTCCCATTTGTACTTTATTTTAACCTAAGTTAAAGGTCAAAATGAATTTCCCCAATGGCTGTGAACATCTCATAATGAAAATTTTAGTTAAAACTTACTCAAATTACTACAAGCCAGAAACAAACAAGGTTCTGATGGCTGTCACAAAAGTAAGATAGGAAAAAAGCAAACCAGTTGTGGAGCCTAAGCTCCACCCTTCTCATGGGGAGGCCATAAGGGTGTCAGTCCAAGGTTAAAATAACCTTCAAAACCCACACTAAGCCCTGTGGGTCAATCATTCCTTGCAGGACCACTCTAATGGTCTATTGATTAAGATGCAAAGAGAACAAGCTGACTGGTGGGGAATGCCTGTAATCCCAACACTTGGGAAGCTGAGGCAGGAGGATCATGAATTTGAGGCCAGCCTGGGTGGCATAGTGAGACCCTGTCTCAAGAGGAAAAAAAAAAGATGTAAAGAGAACAAAAGTCCTTAAATGAGTATGAATAATTTTACCTTCTAAACAAGGGAATAGTGAACCTCTTCAGTTGAAGTGAAGATCTCAGGAGCCTTCACTTCCACAGAGAGGCAGTTTAGAAAATTGACTGATCAGGATAGTTATTACATTGTTGTTGTTGTTAGGTGCCGTCGAGTCGGTATCCGACTCATAGCGACCCTCATAGGGTTTTCAATGGCTGACTGTTTCGGGATTGCCTTGGGAGTGGATTGCCAGCCCTTCTCCCATTTTTGTGGTACTGGGAACTGAACCCGGGACCTCAGAGACTGCAGCGCAGCGCTCTACCAACTGAGCTAAATCCCAGCCCGTTATTACATTAGAAGTACAAAATTGCCTTTAAAAGTGATAAAGGGAGCTGGGAACCTTGGCCATGCCTGTAATCCCAGAGACTCTGGAGGCTGAAGCAGGAGGATCACAAGTTTGAGGCCAGAGGCAGCCTGCACAATTTAGTGAAACCCTGTCTCAAGATTAAAAAAAAAAAAAAAAAAACAAGAAAGTAAGAAAGGAGCTGGGAGTGCGGCTCAATGGTAAAACAAAAGGCCCTGGGTTGAACCTCTCAGTCTTGGGGGTATGCAGGGGAAGATAAATGGGTGTAACAATTCCAAATTATCGAAGTTAGCTAACTATGAGTAAATTTTCTGACTTTTCTTTTTGCAGTGCCAGTGATAGATCCATGGTATCATGGATGTGAGGCAAGTACTCTACCACAGGGGTACATCCCCAACCCCTATTTTGAAACTTTAATTTTTATTTCTTAGCATTCAGAGAGATACCTAACAAATGAACAAATATATCTGGTTGAATTCTAATTCACTATTTAATGAAGGATATGAAAGGATTTAACTGACAATCTGTGAGAGCTGACAAGCAAGTTAATCATCTTTTTCCCAAACTTTAATGCATCTTTTCCCTCTAAAATTATAGGATAGTTTAATTTATTTTTCTTCTACATGTGACATAAGCATTTTAAAGATATATCTCAAGTTAATTTGTGAGCATAAGCATTTCTGTTAAACCATACACAATAAATGTAATTGTGCTGTAAATCTAAGCTGGCTATGAGAGTTTGGTTACTATAGAATATGTAGGAGAGATACACTCATAACGTCAAAGAAATCCTGGTTTGTACCATTTGACTTGTGAGCTTTTGTTAATAAGAAGCACTTCACTTAAAAACTCATCAATTTGAAGGTGTTAGAGTGACTCTATGGATCCTCAGATTTTCTGAGACCGTCCATTGAATAACTTTGAATAAGTGGAGAAAAAATATAGTCAAAAGCTAGAACAGAAAAAGTCCTCTAATAGAAGAGGAATTAGAGTGTAGGTCTGAAATTTAAGGGGCAGCCTATCCTTATCACCTCTAGAAAAGAAGAACTGAAACAAGAGCCCTCTCACCTCATTTAGTAATTAAAGGAATCACTGACTCATTCTTGCTCTCTACCACAACTGGTTCTAGAAGAAATCTGCAAACTGTTGGGAGCTACGTAGGTATTAAAATTAATATAATATTGATAATGAAGATTTCCTATATGCTAAGCATTGCAGTCATCAGTGTATTACATTTTTAACGCTTTTTATCTTTATAACTACCTTGTTGTTGTTGTTGTTGTTAGGTGCCGTTGAGTCGGTACCCGACTCATAGGGACCCTCATAGGGTTTTCAATGGCTTGACTGTTTTCGGGATTGCCTTGGGAGTGGATTTCCAGGTCCTTCTCCCATTTTTGCGGTGCCGGGAATTGAACTCGGGACCTCAGAGACTGCAGCGCAGCGCTCTACCCACTGAGCTAAATCCCAGCCCTTATAACTACCTTAGGAAAGAGGAAATACGATCACCATTTTATACATGAGGAAACAGAAACGTTAAGTGACTTTTCCAAAGTTACAGAAAAAACTAAGGCAGAACCTTGACAGGCACTGGGAATGCTGCTGCAAGCCAGTGCTGAAACTTGTTTGATTTTTAGTCCACTAATTAATTGAGGTGAACATTTGTCCTAAGTTTTTACTTTCTATTGCTAAGATACTTACACCTTTCAGGATGCTACCTCTGTATTCTAATACATTTTACCAAAAATGCTAGAATACAACAGGCAATAGCTGATAGAAAGTTTAAATGCTAATAAATTCACTTAGAAACAAATTAGTAAGAACTCTTTTTAAACCTTTTTGCTCAAACTTTGCAAAAAACTGAGTATACCCGATGACTTAATGATCAAATAAGTTAAAGCAACAAATATTAGAAAAGAAAATGGAGCACATTTTGAAAACATTTTTATGTTAAAATGCATAAGTTTCCAGAAACAGTCTAACCAAAAGGGCTCTATAAATATAAGGAATGTTTTTGTTTCTTTACTTTTGTTTTTGGCAGCACTGAAGATCAAAAGAGGGCCTTCCACACCCTAGGCAAGTGTTCTACCACTGAGCTACATGTCAGGGAAAACATAGGATACTTTGTTATCATAAGCCAGGTGAAAGTAAATAATACAGTCAATATTCTGACTTAATTTCATTACAAACAACTGGTGAAGATGTGTGGTCAGTATAATCAATGACATTAAAAAGTGATCCATCATGCATTATAGACAATTACTATGAGCATAAAGCTACAGGTCTTTGGAGGAAGTATCAGAGACAGAGTAAGAATAAAGGGAGGTAGAGTGAATTCCTTGAATAATTATGCAAATATGTTATAAATTCAATTGAAAATGGCTTTTGTTTTGTTCCTAGAACATGTCTATAGTACTCTACATCCCATTGTTACTTTGATATAAGATGCAGAATATTCTTCACTATAAATATGTCCCCAAAGCCTTCATTACTGTCATTGAATAACTGGATTCACAATGCTGCGATATACTTTTCAGAAAGAATTCTGCTAAGAAGAGATTTAGTCTTTTTTTTTTTTTTTTTGGCCTTGTACTGGCAGGCTTAACCCAGAGCCTTGCACATAACTGCAAGCACTCTACCACTGAGCTGCACTCCCTACCTCTCTACCCGCTGCCCTCCTTTTTTATCTTGAGACAGGGTCAAAGTTAGTCATACAGGCTGCCACCACTTCCCAACTCACTGGGACCAGAGGCAGGATTTACAATATCTATTATATTATTGAATCAGTATTAAAATGTTTACAATTCTTTTTTGGGGGGAGGGGCACTTAATATAGGAAATTTAATGCAGCTTTGTATTAGAATTATTTAATTTTCATACTTAATTTATTTAATATTTTTAATTTTATTATTTATTATTTAATAATTATTATTTAATTTTCATAATTTTCAACATTTTCTGAACTGTAAAAATAAAATGAATCTAAGTTCTATTTTTTCTTGTAACTTGCATACTATAGTTTGAAGGATTCTGGATTATTTCACTGGGAAAACATTTCCTAACAAATGTTTTTGAACTTCTGAGAGTCATAGGTCAAAATTACAACTCTAAAATAAAAGGAAAATGATATACTTAGTACTTCATTAGAAAAATTCACTTTTGCTAAAAAAAAAGCTGAAAAAGGAAAGTATTCAAAGGATTATCATGTCATGAAAAGCAAAAGATATTTAGTTTCAAATGCACAACTACAGGTGGAAAATATTAAACAAAACAAATAGAAATGAGAGTAGCTTTTAGCATACATTTTTAAAATAACATCAAGATCATTGTTAATCCAAGCAGAACTAGAAGGCTTAAAGGATATGCTGAAGAAGTTAAGAAAATTAGCAGAATCTTTGCTACATTAATATAAAGAATTTTCTCAAATTATTTACCTAAGAAAAACTCTGCTTGTTTTTTTCTGTTTTCAAAATTGAAATACAAAAAAAAATCTAATGGTGGAAAGGTATTTGTTTAAAAAAAATTACAATGAGTAAAAATCATATTAGGCACAACAGGTAGATGGAAGAGAATTGGCGTTCATTAAATCACCAGAAATATGACTTTTTGAAAAGTTTTGTTATAATAGGGTGGATTTTTATTGCCCTATTATATATTGAAATTATATTCTAATAACCTGTTTATCTGTAAAAGACCACCAGACTTGATTTTTCATTTTTTAAATTACTCTGTGCATGACAAAGGTGCTGTCTTTTTTGAGTTCACACCATTGTTCATTAGACATCACGAATACTCTAGCAGTTACCGTGAAGTTCCAGAACCAAGGCCCCAAGGTTCCTGTGAGAAGCTGGCATATTATAATTATGATCTGGGACTCTGTAACATCGAATCTATGCATAAGGAAACAAACATTTCAAAATAACTTTACTCAGAGCTTTTGCTAAAGAGCTCTACAGGTAGCACAGAAGATTTTAAAGGTAGCATTCTCCTCATAAAACACCTAGATTATATGATACAATTTATGCACTACTATACTATCCTTATGCACACACAAGTATTTCTTATTCAAGTCAAATTAGTAGAAAGGTTTAAAGAATTAAAACTGTAACACACTGAAAAAATGACTTGTAAGCAGGCAGCTGGAAACATTAGTAGTAAAAACAGTCTACTTTCAATTACCTAGGAGTAGCAAAAAGTACTTGCAAAAACTTACACTATGACATGGGTCCCTTCAGTGTCAGAACCTATCTAGACTTCCTTGTAAATAGGAGCTACATCCCCAGCCCGACTATTTTGCAACTTTCATTTTTATTTCTCATAGTTCAGAGAGATATGTAACAAGTGCAAAAGTGCATTTGGTTTGAATTCTAATTCATTATTTAATAAGGGATATGAAGAGATTTAAATGACATTCTGTGAAAGCTGATAAGCATGTTATCATTTTATCTGCTTTTGCAGTGCTGGGGATTGAACCCAGGGCCTCACATATGCTGGGCAAGCAGTCTACCACTGAGTTATATCACCAGCACCTTTTTTCAGTTTTCAAGTGTCTTTTTCCTCTAAAAATCAGAAGATAATCTAATTTATTTTTCTTTCTACAAGCCCCAAAGTACATATTGAAAAACTACTAATCTCATACCCCTTAACTGTTTTAAACCTCACTCCACTCCCATCTCTCTGCTGTTTCAAAAAAAATTTAGCAGATGCATGTGAAAAAGGTGGTGGGAAAGAAAAATCTAGTCAAAAGTGACTTCTCTTTGGATATGGACAGAGCAAAAATTAAACTGACCATCTCTTTATCCTATGGCCTGATAATCTCTCGTCCAGAATCTTTTCTTCTTCCTTTTGCTCCCTAATTCCCATAATTTCATACCAGCATTATCACTCTCTCCTACATCGTTATCAGTTTACTAGTGGCTAAAAAAAAAAGTACAATATCCAGTTAAATCACTACAGAAGTTTTTGGAATACATAGTGACAGAAAAGGAGGAGTAGTATAGAGTAGGCTTCAAATAAAAACTGTATCAATCAAAATTAGGAACTGAGGAATGTCAATGATATAAAGATGTCTACAACCTTATCTAATGACCAGGGAACCCAAATTGCAAACTGTGTTTTACATGAATACAAATGGTTGCTTTAGAATATTATCCTTAATAATTATTAAATTTAGCAGACAGAGCTAGGGTCCAAATGAATATCTTTGTTGAGGAGAAGAACTACATAAGGAACTAGAAGAAGGTCCTAATAATTCGTGTTCTAATACTTAAATATATAATGAAATGCAGGGTCTATATAGGTATTTGATTGAAAGTTTCCTAATTTTTAAGCAGAAAGTTGATTAGTTATTACCAAACAATAGTATTTTATTACAAGGATGTCTTGAAACAATTATTCTCTGGAAATTACTTGTATAAGAAGATGAACTAGATTTGTCAGATTATCAGTGGAATATATGGTCTGTTAACTTTTTTCATTAACTACAGAAAAGAAAAAGTGGAAATTTGCTTAAACAGAAATAAATGTTTGGTGGCATGAGTTTTAGTTAATGTAAATGTGAAACCTTAGAAGTATGAACTGAAAAAATGTAATAATCATATTGTAAAGATCAATTCTCTCCCTATTGTAATTATAAATAAGTACATTAGAACAATATCTTAAATCAACAGACTCAGGCTTTATAAGTAGCAAGAATCTTAGGGGTATTATAATACAAAATTCTTATTTCACAAACTAGGAAATGAGGCTCATGAAAGTTATAAGGCTTACTCAAATTGACATATAGACAAGATAATTTGGTGATAACACTTGAGTCAAGATATTGGCCTGGGTACAATTTAATTTTTTTCTCTCAAACAGATAACCTGAGAGTATTGTTTTTTCCTGAAATCATAACTTAACCAAAAGTTCTGCCTTTACAGTATGGATTTTTTTTAAGCTCATCTTTTGCATAAATACAGTTTTATTAGTTAGGGCTTCTAAGCAGTTAATTTATAAAAATGATTCTGTACATACACCTCACATTGTGAATTTAAAGATATCTAGATATAGAGGGTTTACAGCTTAAAAGTGGAAATGTGAACTTGTCCATTGAGTACAATCTGTAATCATTTTTAAGAATATTTCATAGTGCCGGGAGCGGTGGCTCACGTCTGTAATCCCAGCAGCTTGGGAGGTGGAGGCAGGAGGATCACAAATTCGAGACCAGAGGCAGTCTGTTTAACTTAGCGAGTCCCTGTCTCAAACAAAACAAAACAAAACAAAACAAAACAAAACAAAACAAAACAAAACGGGCTGGGGGTGCAGCTCAGTGGCCCAGCACTTGCAGAGCATGCAGGCGCGAGGCCCTGGGTTCAACCCCCAGGACCGCAAACAAACAAACAAACAAAAAAATTCATAAATGTTTACAAATGACTTTCAACTCATGATACTTTTCTTCCACCAACCCAATCCTTCCAGTAAGTTCTCTAAATTTATTTACCACCCTGGTCTTTTAAGTCTAAGGTTAGTAATACTCCTAAAGGGCTAAGCTATATCTGGAAGAGTCCCTGTAAACAGTACTCATCTCTTATCAAGGATCTACTTGCTCAGAATGTGAGGATGGAGTTTGGCTAGATATGAGATATACTAAAATTCTCCATGGAAGGCAGATAAGGCAAAGTGCTGGAAGATACAGCTCATAATTTCAGTGTCAATGCCTCCAAAGCATATTTGCTTTCTCATAATGCTAGATTTTAAATGGAAATTACTTTGTTATGGATGAATTAAAAACATGTGCCAATTTTTGTCCAAGATACTATGAGTAAACTTAAAGTAGGAGTTAAAAATAGTAATTTTAAAGAGACTAAAAGAATAAATTTTTCCTTCCTCCCTTCCTTTCTTCCTCCCTCTTTTCCTCCCATCCTTCCTTCCAGAAGAGTTCACTATGAAGTCCAGGCTGTTCTGGAACTTGCTATAGCCCAGGCTCACCCTGAATTTGTGATCCTCCTGGCTTAGCCTCCTGAGTGCTGGGATTACAGGGATGTATGTGCCACCACACTAGCACCAAAAATTTTCTTATTTGGTAAACATTGTATTTTATAAGGTTATTAAAAGTATTACAACCTGAAATTAATTACATATAAAAAATTCTCAGGACTATTTTCACTTGTGTGTAAATATCAAATTAAAACAATTCAAAGAAAGTATTTTAAAATAGGATTCTTAATGTTTTTGAGCTACTTTCACTTTCCTCTAAGAAAGTATAAGAAAGTTTGTGATGTTTAAAAATGTCTTTATGTAAACTACCGTTCAGAGCTAATCTGGGTCTTTACTAAGCAAAATAAAACTTGACTTTCTCCTTCATGTATCCAAACTACTTGCATTTAATCAATTATATATGCTATTGAAAAAATGTGAAATCTAATCATATTTTTAAGACTTCTTTAGGGGTATATTTATGGATAATATACCTCCATTGAATTTTGATTTCTCCTTAAATGTACACACCTAGGCTTATTTCTATGAATGTTGTAACCTACTTTTTTTTTTTTTTTTTTTTTGAGGCAGGCTCTCACTGTGTAGCTAAGCTGGCCTGGAACTTGCTACTATGTAGACCAGGGTGGCCTGAAACCCCTGTTGATCTTCCTGCCTCACTCTTGAGCACTGAGACTACAGGTGTGTGCCACTATGCCTGGCTTGCCTGCTTTTAGTTTAAAAAAAAAAAATGTTGCTTTAATGCAAATGTAGGATTCTAAAAATTGCATACAATTTCCCAAATCAAAACCAATCCCTTATACTACTACTATTTACATTCAGATGCTAACTTTTTTTTTTTTTTTTTTCTTCAGTACTTGGGGGTTGAACTCAGGGCCTTGCACTTGCATGCTCTGCAAGTGCTGGACCACTGAGCTGCACCCGCAGGCCATTTTTTTACTTTTTGAGACAGGGTCTCGCTAAGTTATGCAGACTGCCTCTGGTCTTGAATTTGCAATCCTCCTGCCTCCGTCTCTGAGCCGCTGGGATTACAGGCGTGCACCACCACACCTGGCTTCAGATGTTAAATTTAAAGTGTCCTTAATATAACTAGATTTTTTGTTTTCTCTTTTTGAGGCATGGTGTCATTATGTTACCCAGGGTAGCCTCTAACTTGTGATTCTTCTGTCACTGCCTCCTGAGTGCTGGGATTATAGGCATGTGTGCCATCATGCTCAGCTTTAGGTTAAAAATAAAGCACTATAAAAAAGCACTTTAGCCTCAAATGGCAGATTTTTCTTGTCTCTCTACCCAGCAATTCCTTTGGTCTTTCCTCTTCAGCTATCTTGCTCCACAAATCATCCTCTCCCCACCTCCTTCTCTCTCTCTCCCCTTCCCCCTTCCTTACCTTCCTTCTTAGTATCTTCAATCCCTTTTCTAGTGGATTTCTTCTGTATGCTGAGAAATTTTCCCATTAAAAATACAAAATCCTCCTTCCTTTAAAGCCTATCTTCTCTCCTCTAACCAATGCCTCCCTCCTTTTCATCACAGCCACGTATTTTCTAAGTAATCTTATGTATAAGTAGTTCACTTATTCCATTCAATACAATCTGGCATGTACCTTACCATTACACAGAAACTACTATGGATGGCTCATACTGCCAAATTCAATGTACACTTTTCTGTCCTCATTTTGAGTCTTGGCAGCATTTATCATTGTTCTTTTTTGAAATTCATCCCTCTTTTGGCTTTTCATTCTAGTATGACTCCTCCTACTCAGGCTGCTCAATAGTTTTCACGGGCTTCTTTCTAAGCTTCTTTTCTTAAGCATTCTGCCATTCTCAGTCCATCTGGATGTCTACTATTCCTCATATGACTTTTCTGAGTAGAATTCTCCTCTTAAATAGGTCTCCTTTCCAGTACTGCCTTTCTCTACCTTCCATTCAACTTCCCAAGGAAATGTACTGTGGGAGTCATTCCAGTCTCTGTTGTCTCATTCATTGCTTACACCCAGACAGACTATGTCCCATTGTTTCTACCTCTTAAGTCTTTCCCCAACTCATCCCTTTCTCTGCAATAGCACTGCCACTGTGTTAGGTCAGGATTCACCACTCCTCATGTTAATTATGGCTTCCTTACTTATGTCACAGTCCAGTTTAGCTTCTGACATGTTGCCAGATTGATTTCCCTAAAAGGTAATTTTGTCAAATTTCCTGGTTTTAGGTCTTGCAAAAGTTTCCTGCAGGTTCAGGATAAAAGCCCACATTTCTTGGCAGAGCACAGAAAGCGCCTGATTATCTGAATCTTTGCCAGCCTTATCTCCTGCTTACTATGCTACAGGCATCTTACGATCCAACCATGTGGGCCTGCTTGCAATTCTCTAAATACATATTTCATCATAGAAAAACACCATGAAGGGATTCTAAGGCTGGAAGATAGAAAGCTGTGATATCAAATTACTCCTCAAAATATTGTCTATTTACTTTTGTCCTACTTCTATGCTTAATTCTCTCTTTCTTCAATTCCCACACCATATGGCTGATGTGATTTGAAAGGGAAAGAGAACACATTAGGTATGGTTGGTAAATAAGCTTTCAAAATAAAGGCTTGAAAATTAACTGAGATTCAATCCTAAGGATAAAGAAACTGAGATAACAACCAATGAAACACAACCTGTGTAAAAACCAGATATAAAACTGCCATTTTTCCCCAAACCCTCCAGTACTAAGGGGTTGAATCCAGGGCCTTGCACATGCTAGCCAAGTGCTCTACCACTGAACTGCATCTCAAGCTCCCTTTTTATTGAGACAAGGTCTTGGGAACTTACACAGGCTGCCTCTGGACTTAAACCTATGATCCTCCTGCCTTGGCCGCCTGAATCACTGGGATTACAGGCAGGTCCCATGGCACCTGGCTTGTCATTTCATTTTTACTCTTTGGAGTACTGAGGGGTTGAAACTAGGGCCTTATACATGCTCTGCAAGTTCTCTACCATTGAACTGCATTCCCAGCCCCTTCCTAAATTTTTTTTTTGTTTTGTTGTTGTTGTTGAGACTGGGTCTAAGTTGCACAGGATGCCTCTGGCCTCGATCTCATGATCCTTGTGTCTCAGCCTTCCTAGTTGCTGGGATTACAAGCATTTGTCCTGGTAACTGACTAAAGTCTGCCACTTCTGAAAACACTTGTTGTTGTTGTTAGGTGCCGTCGAGTTGTGCCCGACTCATAGCGACGACCCTCATAGGGTTTTCAATGGCTGATTGTTTCGGGATTGCCTCGGGAGTGGGTTGCCATTCCTTCTCCTGTTTTTGTGGTGCTGAGAATCGAACTCGGGACCCCAGAGACTGCAGCGCAGCGTTCTACCAACTGAGCTAAATCCAAGCCCTCTGAAAACACTAGCATTACTAAAAATTAACTGAATTAAGAAAAAAACTGAATGAGCTTAAAAGTCTCTAACTCTGTGGGTTTATCTAATGCAGAAAGATGATGAAAATATTATTTAAGTAAAGACTACAAAAATAACACTGAAAACAAAATAACTGCACACCTATTCAATTACTGTTTTCTTTTATATCAGAATTCTTCAACATTTTTGGAGCACTGATCATTTTATAAGCTGCTGATGAATACACAGGCATATAGTTTTCACTGGACACTCAGGTCTGCTATAGACTCTAGTAAGGATACTATCTGAAGACAGACTTTAAACACATTCCCTAAACCCCTTTATTTTGGAATTATTCCAAGAAATTTATGTTAAAAAATTAAAACCCAAAGTATTAACTATTATCTAGTTATTGCCATAAAACACCTTAAGTTGTATTTAAATAAAGTTAGCAAAAATCATCTGAACTGAATTTGTGGTGAGCTGAATTTCCTATGTATTCTGGGGGCTTTTTAAAGGCCTAAAAACTAAGTTTATTAGGGATTTAAAACTTAAAAAATCCAGTAATGATTCATCTTAGACATTAGGTTGAGATGTTCTCTTGCCATTTGGCATTAGACATTTTTATTTTGACATTTCACGAAGTATATAGTATTTTCTCAAGTTTATTCCTATGCTGTGAAAAATAAAGAATAACTTAAGTGGTATAAATGGGACCTATGATAGTTAAATACCAGTAGGCGAATGCCATCCTTAATTGTGTTCCAAGTTTAGCTTATTCACTAATTCTTATGGAAAAATACTGATCAACAGGCAGGAACTCTTCATTTAGGAGTTTAAAAGCTATTTGTATTTAATTTTTAAATTTTCTGTTTTGTTGGCAGTAATAAACTGTATGGTATGTTTGTGTCAACTAAGTAGAAGACTAAATTTTTATACATCATAAATAAAACAATGTGAAAGAAAGAAAACCTAACTAGCCTATGATATTTAAAGATAAAATTTGCTTTTTGCTTTCAAAAACTACCTTATTGTTCCCCAAAATGCATTTTTATATAGCAAAATAAAACAGGGAGTTAAGATGAAACATAGAAAAAGTGAACGTCTGGAAAGACAGAGGGGTTAGAAGTGATTGCTTTTCATATTACTTTAAAAATACTAGTTTGGAGTTTCTGATACTTCCTTTCAAAAGAGTAATAGAAAGATAGGACAGTTAATAGGAAACAGCTTTAAATAATAGTTTTTAAAATGCCTTACTTATTAAGCCAATTGAGTGATCTGATCAATTCTTGATACTCAAATATCTATAAGCAGTATTCTCCATATTTGAAAGCAAAAACAAAACTGTCATTGTTACTTACATTCCAAATCTCAATGTTCCAGAAACATATGTTTGCCAGTGTGCACAATAGAACATGAATGTCCCAGCAAAACAACAAAAAAACATCCAATCAGGATTTGTCCCAAGTTGCACCGCAATACAAGTCCCAAGAACCACAAAAACTGCAGAAGAAAAATTACAATGAATATCCAACAGTATGAAAAACAATCATTAACTAAGCTGAAAATGGTTTTAGATCAGACTAAACAAAGATATGCTGTGAATGTATAATCTACTGTTATCTATGGTGATAAGAAAATAAGATATAATTTTACATTATCTATAATTTCAATTTCTCTCTCCCCTTCTCTTTTACTAAATCACTTAGTAAAAGCAAAGTTCTTTAAAGCGTCTTAAATACTCTGCCATTTTCTTGAGTATTCTCCTAACCTAGTGATAGTTGTACTAATGAGCAGTAAAAAGTTACATGGCAGCTGGGTGTGATGGCTCACAACTGTAATCCCAGCATTCGGGAGGCTGAGATAGGAGGATCATTGAGTTCAGGGGCAACCTGGGCTACATGGTGAGATCCTACCTCAAAAATAAAATTAAAAAGTTATAGGACAGAGAGGTAAAAACAAAATAAAAACAAAATGACAACAATAAAAAAAAGAACCTGAAAAACCAACAAAAAGACCTACATGCTTCAGATTGATAACTGTCTTTTATCTAGCAGCAGCTATTATTATATGTGACATATGTAGAAAAAGATGTCCATTAAAAGTTTGGAACACAAACTACAATATAAAATGACTGTTATTTCAAAAAAAAAAAAAAAAAAAAAGGGTATCTGGCTGTGCACGGTGACACATACCTGTAATCCCAGCAACTCAGGAGGCTGAGGTAGGAGGACTGTGAGTTTGAGGCCAGAGGCAGCCTGCATAACTTACTAAGACCCTGATACAAAGAACAAAAAATGGGCTGGAGGTGTAGTCTACTTGCAAAAGATGTGTGAGGCTCTGGGTCCACCCTCAAGTACTGCAGAGGGAAGGAGGAGAAAGGATATCTGGCATTCTGCAGTCATCTGGTTAAATTATAATAGCTTTTCAAGTTATCCAAATAGCTTTTATTCAGTAGAAGTTTTGAGTTGAGTTTTTCTTGGCTTTAATAGTTATAAAAGTTTAGCTGTTCTTCTTCTAATAAGCAAACTGCTGCAAGGATACATTGAATCAATGATTGTCACATGCACCTACATCTGCAAATCTGGACCCAGGAAGTAAAACGATCAAGGTGCTTTTTTTGTTTCTAATTAAAAAAAAATGTTGTAAATGCCATGCCAAATGATAAAATAATGGAGGAACTAAATTATAATAAGGGGAGAATATTCCTGTCAGGAAGAGTAATTAGAAATTCATTTAATTTCTAAAGCCCCCTTTTCCATCTAAAAATATAAAATATTATGTGAAAAACTTACAACATAGTACAATAAAGAAATATCAAGTACAACCTAACTATAGTAACTTGCCTTTTGCTAGCACTTATATATTTTTTAGTCTTTATTTAAAGTGCATATATTTAAAGTATATAACATGTTTTTTGGATCTACATGTACATAGTAAAATGATTACTACAGGTAAACAAATTAACTCATCACTTTCCATAGTTACCTTTTTCCCTTGTGGTAGGAACACCTAAAATCTACTCTTATCAAATTTCAATATACAATACAATATGATTAACAATATGATTACAATATGATTAACGTGATAAAAAATATGATGAATGCAGCTGGCAAGTGCACCCAATGAAAAGGCAAGGATCTTCAACGAAAATTATCATTAGGTATGTCAAACCCTAGTTAACAGTGCATGACAAGTTTCAACTTGTTTCGTGCAGTTAGTCAGGTGTGAGCTATAGCTAAGGGAAGGTATGCTTTAAAATGGATCCCTAAACCATGGATCAGGAACAATGCTTCTGGTATGGCAGTTTCTGTCAAATAAACATTACAGTGTGTCCTTATCTACTTTATTCACCGCATCTGACACCATATGACATCTGGCTCTTCCCCAAAGTCAAAATGACCATGAAAGGTAAACATTTTGAATTGATATAGTACATCAAGGCAGCCATGGCAACTAAAGACATTCACAATAGAGGACTATAAGAACTGCTTCAAAAAGTACCAAGAAAAACAGGATAAGTGTGTTTGAAGCTAGGGGGGGAATATTCCTAGGGGGATTAATGGCAATGTGTTTTTTACTATAATACATTTTTTTTAAAACTTGAACATTCACTGTATCTTTGGATCACACTTCATATATTAGATCTCCAGACTCATTCAGCCTTGTCTTTTTATCCAAGCCCCTATCCCGTATTTTTAATTCAAGTTTATAAGGTAATTTTAAATGTCTACATAAGACTTATTTAAATATAAAGTCCACGAGTTACTAAACTAATATAACCAATACTGTACTCCCATCTACGAGATTTTTGATAATGATTAATTATGCCCTAAGATTAAAAAAAAAAAGTATAAACAAATTTACTTGCTAAATTTCCTAGTACTGACAGTAACGAACAAATATTAACTAGATTCACGGGCTTTAAAAAAACTTACATTTGTTACAAAGTAACTTCTTTTGATAACTAAATAAACCTCCTATTTATACTAACACTGTTTATCATTGTTTTTCCAGTTAATAACCATTACTATTACAAAACAATACCTGTTGAGAGTGAATCACAACCATGATCAAAAAGTTCTCCCAAAGGAGAACTACTATTGGTTCTTCTCGCCTGTTTCCCATCTATAGCATCCAAAGACTGGTAAATGAAAAGGCCACATGCACAAGCAATATATGCCCACAGAGGTGCCTGTGAAATGAAGAAAGGTAAGAGTATTCAGACAAATCACTTACTATGTTTGGTTAACATATTTTTTATCTGCAGATAGTTTATCTTCATTCTTTTGAGAAGTACTCCTTGTTGAAGGACATGGAAGAGATAATCAAAATGCTACACTGAAGAACTTACTGAAACTTAGGTTTGTTAGGAGAATTAAATTCCTTGTTTTTAGGGTTGCTTAAGCAGATGCTGGTAACTACAGTGGACCCTCCACAACCCTGGGCTCCATGTCCATGGACTCAATCAATCAAGGCTCTAAATTATTTGGTATACAAAACTGCATCCGTACTAAACATGTACAGACTTTTTTCCTTGTCATTTATCTTAAATAGTATAATAACTATTTACATACCTTATATTAGGTATTATAACCTACAGATGGTTTATAGTATAGGAAGGATTTGTGTAGATTATATGCAAACATGACATTATTTTACATAATGTACTTAAGGACCTGCAGATTTTGATGTGTGCTGGAAGGTCCTAGAACTAATCCCATCTAGTTACCTAGGGTCAACTGTACATTGCAGAAATTTCACAGAAACCCAGTGAGACAGCAGGGTAGGCCATGTCCAACCTGTGACCCAGGATAGCTAGTAACGTGGACCCAAAAAGTCTTTTAACATCATGTGTTTTTTACCGTTTATTTTCTTTGTGACCCCATGCATAATTCCAATTTTGAAGTTCTAAAGTAATACTGTGCTTGTTTACAGAACAGTACTTAATGCTTCCTTATACCAGGATGGTGCCCCAGTATCAAATTCTTCAAATACCTTCAAGCAAGCATAAATATGTCACAGCCAGTAACGTGAGTCAGTTCAGTACCACTGCCTACCTAGTCAGTCAAATATAATTGGGTTGAATTTAAAGTGATTAGAAGCTGTTCAAAGGCACCCACAGGTGGCATCAGACATTACATGAATTTTTGGCAACTTGTCGTTAGGTGCCGTCGAGTCGGTATCTGACTCAGAGCGACGCTTTGTACTACAGGGGAAACACTATTGTCAGTGTTTCTCTGCTGTTCATAGGGTTTTCAATGGCAGATTGATCTTTGGGAGGGGGTTGCCAGGTTCTTCTCCCAAGCCTACAACTTCTGGTGTTCCCAGGCGGTCTCCCATCCAGGTATTAACCAGGCCTGGCCCTGCTTAGCTTCCGAGATCTGACGGGATCGGATGCCACAGGGCTACAGCTGCAGGCATTTTTTTGGCAACTAGGCAAATAAAATGTAGCAACTGCCAATAATATTTTTGAAATCTAATTCAATTCAGTTCTAGATGCTACAAACTGGGCACTGCAAAATTTACTTGAGAACTCTCTAAGAATTACAACCATTTCTATCAAACCAGATATTGATAGGTTAGTTTTAAAAAAACAAGGTCAAATTTCCCACTAGTTTTACATTGGTCTCATTTCTCTAACTTTAATAAAAATAGAAAAACTAAAAGAACTCTTATTATGTATATACTATTACGTATATAGCCTGCAGCCGTAGCACTGTGGCATCCGATCTCATCAGATCTCAGAAGCTAAGCAGGGTCAGACCTGGTTACTAATCGGATGGGAGACCACCTGGGAACACCAGGTGCAATAGGTTTGGGAGATGGACCCGGCAACCCACTCCCCAAAATCAATCCGCCATTGAAAACACTATGAACAGCAGAAAAACACTGACAAAGTGTTTGGCCTGTTGTACGTAGGGTCACTATGAGTTGGCACCTGGTATATACGCTAGCAATATTATACAATTTATGTGCAGCCCAAGATAATTTTTCTTTACTTGATGTGGCCCAGGGAAGCCAAAAGGTTGGACACCCCTATACTGTGGTATACTCTGGAAGAGTCTACCCAGTATTTAGATTCTAAGAGTCAAGTGTCTGTAGCTACAGCACCTTAGCATCTGATCCCGCCTGATCTTGGAAGCTAAGAAGGGTCATCTGGTTAGTCCTTGGATGGGAGATTGCCTGGGAATACCAGGTGCTGCAGGTTAAGGAGAAGGGCCTGGTAATCCACTCCCGAAACAATCTGCCACTGAAAACCATATGAACAGCAGAGAAATACTGACAATAGTGATGGGCATAGCACAGTGTCAGGGAGTGTTTCGTCCTGTTGTACATAGGGTCACTATGAGTCAGACCTGACTCAATGGTACCTAACAACAACAAGAGTCAAGTAATGAATAATCTAGTATAGTTTTTACTAATTTGTATCTTTTAAGATGTTTACAAGTATCATATGAAAAGAAAGATTCCATAATAACCACATGTGGAAAATAATTGGGTTAACTGTATTTCTCTACTGCAGGACTTCTTCCAGCCCTAATATTGCTAACATAACTGTGAATATTCCAGAAGGGAAAACAATATACTGGTATTTTCCATAATTACTTGAACATGTAATTTATTTCTAAACATACTTCTTCAATGTTCATGAACACCACCAGCGAAATGATGATCTAGTACAGTGTTTACAACGTTATTTTTCAAATATTTATACTTATACTTTCAAAGAATAGTTTCTTTTTTCTCGGACAGCAAATGAACTGCTGACGTTGAATTTAAAGGTTATGCACTGAAAAGAGACAGCTTCTATTTGGCTTATCATCTTTAAGAATGCGGAATAATGTTCTCTATCTAGTTTTCTATCACTTTTCACTATTTTCCCATGTCTAGGCCATGAGAAAAATCTTTATTATCACAAGTGATATCGGTGGTATCAGGTTACATGGTGAATATTAACATTCAGAGCTGCAAATATTCATATAGTCTGTACTGGAAAGGGGTTTCTCTTTGCTAGAGATCTGTTAAGAACTTGTTTATTAAAAGACGAAGATATTCTCTTACATATTTTTGTGGTGTTCCTTATTTTAGGACACTGAGGCTATTAAAAGGACCAAAGAGCTGGGTGCCATGGTACATGCCAATAATCCAAGCTATGTGTGAAACTGAGGCAGGATTGTGAGTCTGAGGCCAGAGGCAGATTGCACAACTTAGTGAGACTGTCTCAAACTAAAAACGGGGTTTAGGAATATGGCTTGGTGATAAGAGTACTTGCCTAGCATGTGCAAGGACCTGGGATCAACCCTCAAGTCCTGCAAAAAAATAAAAATAAAAAAAGATTGTAGAATATATCTCCTTTAAGCCACAATTATAAACTCTGAAATCAGTAACTGGTTATGTGACCATGTTTTATGTGCAAACACACTGAAACGAGCCATTAATCCTGTGGCACTAAGAACCTCCTTTTCTAGAGCAAGGTACAAGATATACATGCATGAAAATGCCATAATGAAATCCATTATATTGTACACCAATTAAAAAGAAAAGGAAAATATCAGAAAAGAACCCACACTTTTGGGTTAGGTCTACTTCTTGCTCCTAAGGGAATCCAATAACTCTCAAGGGTTGTACTGTCCTATATAGTAGCTAGAGCCATGTGCTAACTACTTTGGCTTGAGTTAATAAAAATGAAATAAAACTTAAAAATTTAGTTCTTCAGTTACACTAGGTACATTTCAAATGTTCAACAGCCACATGCAGCTATGGCTACCATTGTTGTTGTTGTTAAGTGCTATTGAGTCGAGTCAGACTCATAGCGACCCTCATAGGGTTTTCAATGGCTGACTGTATCGGGATTGCCTTGGGAGTGGGTTACCACGTCCTTCTCCCATTTTGTGGTGCTGGGAATTGAACTCGGGACCTCAGAGACGGCAGAAGCAGCACTCTACCAACTGAACTAAATCCCAGCCCCATGGCTACCATATAGGGCTATAAAGACACAGACCATATACCCCCATCATCACAGAAAGTTCTACTGAATACCTCTACTTTAGGGGACTAGAAAGCTACAGACTTATTGGGATTTAAAGTTAGGATTTTTATGGGGCAAAGAATTACTGTAAAACAGAGATGACTTCAACTATTAGGATACATACAATCCCAGGAAATACCAAGATAATAACTATATACATAAAAAAGATGGAAGTTTTCTTGTCTGTATTTTCCTTTGTAAATCTGTAGAACACTAACATAATATTTATATACTCCTTTCTTGTTCCCAATATTTCACAACTCTTAGAAGTATTTAAAAAAAGAAAACCTTCTAATTCAAGTTATCATTAACCCAGATAGGGAGGTAAGGAAGAAAACCAATTTGCAAAATCTTGTGGAGATGCTCTTGTGTGAGTCAACATATGGTTTCATTGAACTTTTGAAACAGCCCAAGGATTTACAAACATATAAATATATACATATGCTGGTAGGAGAGTTTTTGTTTTCTTCCTGGAAGAAAAATTTTTAAACAGTGTTATGTTTGGGAAGAGGGAATGGGGGAAGGAGTTGGAAGGAAAGGCTAGTAAATGGAAGAAGATTTTACTTTTTGTTTTATTCCTTTGCTGCTTTGAATTTTTGTATGTAATTCTTCCCCTTCTCTTTTGAATGTCAAAAGAAATTAATTCTGCTGAGATTATGGGCAATGTGGCATTTAAATCTTCTTTTCATTTTCCTATACTAAAAAAGCCTCACAGGTTATTTTTTAGTAAGTTAAATCAAAAACACTGAACTTAGTAATATAAAAACAAAAACAAATGAGCATTTAAACAAAAACTCATGATTATATTGCAAAAAGTTATATTTAAATTCAACAAAATTCTTACTGGTAATGTTATATCTCAGTCTGGTTTTCATGTGTATAAAATAGATAACACTAACTTGATCTGTCTTATGTGGTAAGGGTAACTCAAGCATATTAACATGCATCAAGCTGTAAGACAAAATCCAAACTAGTTTATGCTGTTAAAACCTAAACTACTAGCTAGTGAAGTCTACATAAATATTTAGTAACAAAAAGATCAAGGAGATACTCCATATGAAAAGAAAGAGGTCTACATGTCTACCTTAGGAATTCAAAAAATAAGGATTAACTCATTTTCTTTACCTGTCTATTAGAAGTTTGCTTTTTCTAACAAATATCAAACCCAGCTGAAACTATTGTCATTCTTTTCTATTAGGAAGATTGGTATCTGAAACTGATCCATTAAAAAAATCTGCAAGATACAAATATACATGGCAAATTCATAATACATGTACATGAAACTTAATGATCATTACTGATAAAAGGTCCAAAATAATTACAGCCATAATGAATGGAAATTTTTCCAAGTGATAAGTTTAATAGAACATTTTGATTCCAAAGTGTTCATAAGGAAAAAAATATTAAAAACTCAAAATAAGGACTTAGATGAATTTCTGGCTCCATATATTATATATTATTACAGGATATCAGGAATGGGAGCAGGTTGTAGGGAAGAAATATATATATATATGTATATGTGTATATATATATATATATATATATATATATATATATATAAAACATTTCTTTTCTGACTAAAGAAACTATACCACTCACCATTTATTGAGCATTATATGCTAGACATCCTGAATGCATCTTACTTAATTCTCATAACACTAAGAAGTAAGATTTAGATAAAGTATGACTTCAAGAATTTACATATCTTAGTGAAGACAACAGAGGCCTAACATGGAAGATAGCCAACTTATTTTAATGCATTCTGATCTTAGCCTAACAAGTATTTCTACCACACAGCTAGTATAAATGCATGCAGGCATATCTTTTGTAGGACATTACCTTCCCTTGCAGAGCACCAAACGGTGGCTCAGTCATATTTCACCTTGAGTCTTCCCAGCAACAATTCTGAAGAATTCCCTGTGATCTGAGTATTTCTCATCCTGGAAGTCTCCCTAAAAGTTTAACTAATTCTGTGGTTACTCCAACAATTCCAAATCACTTAAATACAGCAGGCAAGGAAAAGTACTATAAGGGGACATGGTTACCTGATATACACTGGGAGTTCTATAACTATTAGTGGTTGAACTATCTTTGAACCTGCCCTTGCTCCCTGATCCCCATCACAGATGTAGCTTAGGCCTACTGGAGTGTTTCTACTGGAATCAATGCACCTCCTTATTATTCCACTGTCTCTATAAGGATCTAGACCAAATGCCTCTGTAAGTAGTGGTCAGAGCTTCAGGCAATCCCAGGTGAAAGAGCTCAAAGGACGTGTGATTAAAGATGCTAGGACATGTTTAAACAAATGTATTGTTTTTTGTTTTTTAAGTGTCCTAACTGAGGTATAAGGGGCTGGGATTTAGCTCAGTTGGTAGACTCTGTAGTCTCTGAGGTCAGGAGTTCGATTCTCAGCACCACAAAAATGGGAGGAGGATGTGGCGATCCACTCCCAAGGCAATCCCAAAACAGTCAGCCATTGAAAACCCAATGAGGGTTGCTATGAGTCGGATGCCGACTTGATGGCACCTAACAACAACAACAACTGAGGTATAGTGAAACGCTTAAAAAAATGAGCGTGGCATGGTGGCACACACCTGTGATCCCAACACTCAGGCAGGAGGACTGCAAATTGGATAGGCTAATCTGGGCTATGCCTGCAACTGTAGCCCTGTGGCATCTGATCCTGTCAGATCTCGGAAGCTAAGTAGGGTCAGGCCTGGTTAGTACCTGGATGGGAGACTGCCTGGGAACACCGGAAGCTGTAGGCTTGGGAGAAGGACCTGGCAACCCCCTCCCAAAAATCAATCTGCCATTGAAAACCCTATGCACAGCAGAGAAGCACTGACAATAGTGTTTCCCCTGTTGTACAAAGGGTCGCTATGAGTCGGATATTGACTTGACGGCACCTAACAACAACAACAACAACAACAACAACAACAACAACAATCTGGGCTATAGTATCAGACCCTGTCCCAAAATTAAAAAAAAAAAAAAAAAAAGAGGAAAACCAAAAATGTATTCACATGATCTGTATGGAACTGTATTTGCAGAATAAAAAGAGAATTTAAATAAAATAAAGGTATTCAAGGTGGGGGGAAATAAGAACCTACAAAACAAAAATCACATGTTTTTGTTCCTGTTTTCTTTTTTTTTTTCCTGCAGTTCTAGGGGCATTCCACATGCTAGGCAAGTGCTCCACCACTGAGCCACACCTTCAGACCCTTTTTTATTTTTTGAGACAGGGTCTTGCTAAGTTGTGTAGGCTGCCTCTGGCCTTGAACTTGCAATCCTCCTGCCTTAGCCTCCTGAATGCTGGGATTATAGGCATGTATCACTGCACTTGGCTGGTAAGGAAATTTTAAAACCAAAAAAAATAAACATCAATTTACCCATTCTGACAAAGAGTTCTAGTTTTGTTTTCAAGTAGTGGGCACAAATAATAATAGAGGGTCAGAGGAGAAGAGAGGCAAGATTTGAGAAGGTTATGGTTTTTATAGGCAATACTATGCTTCCTTTGCTAATGGCAGCCAAACAGGATACGGAACAGAATACACACACATGCACATCTCACAATGACTTTTTCTCATATTTCTTTAGCCTTTTTAGGAAAATAGTGATACTCCTGAAGTCTGTCAGCAATATATGCTTACAGGAGAGAAAAAGAATATTCAACAATTCTCACTGGAGTGGAGAGAAAAATAATTTTGAGAAATCTGGTTTATAGTCATGCCATCTCAAATATCATCTCTCTGATCATTTTAAACCTAAAACTTTATTCAGCCATCTAGAAAAATAGAATAGAACTCTTCTACAAAAAGGTGAGATTTTAAATTCCTGCTAACATTAATTTACCTACTAAGATCAGAGTATACTCTTTGCTTTTTGTTTTTAATAAACAATAGTGTATAACTGTACTTATAGTTTTATTACAGTGTATGTGATAGGATATTTAAAAATAGTTGACAAGTAGCTGACAGATTATCTTTAGTTAAAATCACCCAAGGATCTCAATTACAGTGTTTCTAGTATATAACAAACGTTACCTGTTGCTAAGAAATTCCTCTTACCTGCTCTGTAGCTGTAGGACAGTAGAAGACTAATAAAATTGTTGTACAGATGTTTATTGATAGTCCAATGATGGTGATGAGATTTGGGGCAATCCATGATGGAACTCTTCTAACTAGCCATTCCCAGTACCCTTGCATTAAGGGCTCAAGTAGGGACCGTCCTGCACTCTGATATCTGTGTTCTTCTAGCCGCTTTAGTTGGTGTCTTGACAACGGGGGTGTAGGTAACTGAAACAATTTATTTAATACACACCCCGTGGTACTCATTTGCCCGAAGCCCACAGGGGACTCCGGGTGAGAATCTCCACATCGTTTTCTTGTTGACCGATGCCCACTCATGGATCTTGGTTGTCTATTATTTGGAGACAGTAATTAATCTTGCTTTTATTTTGCCTTTGTGGCTATTTACCTTAAAAAAAAAATGAAACATTTGTTGGTTATTATTTACATATCAGTATCAGTAAATTAAAAAAAAATCAAACTACTAATATCAAAGAGGAATCAAAAAACTAAAGACCTGAATCTTTTTCTAGTTCTTACTAAAAGTATGGAAACTTACCTTTAAGTAAAAATTATTGTTGTTGTTAGATGCCGTCAAGTTAATGTCCGATTCATAGCCACCCTACGTACAACAGAAGAAACACTATTGTCATACTATTCATAGGGCTTTAAATGGCTGATGGATTTTTGGGAGTGGGTTGCCAGGTCCTTCGCCCAAGCCTATAGCACCTGGTGCTCCCAGGTAGTCTCCCATCCAAGTACTAACTAGGTCTGACCCTGCTTAGCTTTCCAGATCTGACGGGATGAGACACCACAGTGGTACAGCCACAGTGGTACAGCCGCTTTACTAGTCATACATTTCCTGTTACCTTATAGTTTATCTGACTTTGTAGTGCAAGTTCTTTTTTTTCTGTCTCATACTGTCTCCTGTAGTATAAAAGAACAACTCTTAGAAATGATCTAACCACTTCAAATATATGGAAACTGAGGTCCTAATACTAAAAATTAGTATTAATATTAGAGGAATGACTTAGTTGAAATGAGTCTTTTTTTTGTTTTTTTTTCAGTGCCTGGTGGTTGAACCCAGAACTGTACACATACTTTGCATGTGCTCTACCATTAGGATGTACTTCCAGTTCATTTTTTATCTTGAGACAGGTCTTTCTACATTATGCAGGCCACCTGTGGCCTCCAACCTGTGATCCTCCTGCCTCCACCTCCCCAGTTGGTAGGATTACACGTGTGAGCTATGGAGTCCAGCTGAAATGGGTCTTAAACTACATTATTTAAAGATAATTGCAACTGTTTACTGAGTACTTACATTATACCCCAAACTAAGCACTTTTATATTAACTAATTAAATCCTCACAATAACTCTGTTGTTGTTAGGTACCGTCGAGTCGGTATCCGACTCATAGGGTTTTCAATGGCAGACTGTTTCAGGATTGCCTTGGGAGTGGATTGCCAGGTCCTTCTCCCATTTTTGCGGTGCTAGGAATTGAACTCAGGACCTCAGAGACTACAGCGCAGCACTCTACCAACTGAGCTAAATCCCAGCCCCACAATAACTCTGGAAGGTAGAAAGTACTAGTTGCCCTCATTTTTACAGAGAAATTAAGGTATAGAGGATAATTAACTTGTCCAAACCACATGGATGGTAAGCGGTATTCAAACAAAGAGTTTCTGTTTAAGCTAAATCAAAAGATAAACTTTCTTACAAGCAGAAATGGAAAGAGATGGCATTTTTTTTGTTGGTTATCCCCCAACAGTAACAACAAAATATTAGCTTTAATAATACAGTACTGATATATATCAGCAGAGTGATCTGATGAAGTAGTACAAAAATAGAGATAAATGAATTAAGTAATGACTGTTATTAAAGGACTTTGAGTTTAATCCCCAAAGTGCTTGCACTTGATTTATAAAAGGTTGTTGTTGTTGTTGTTGTTGTTGTCAGGTGCCATTGAGTTGGGAAAGATAACATAATTACTATAAGCAGCATAAGGAAATACAAGAGTATTTTCAAAATTAATAGGGCAGCTATATATATTATTCAGAAAGGAGAAAGGAGTGAGAACAATTAAAATTTAGCACATGATCTTAATGGTTTATATCGTGTGGAACTAGTGCAGGATGATAAAAATGAAAATATGAAAGCCAAGCCTACAGGCCAGTTTTATTTAGATGGAAGAATCAGCATAAAATTCTTAGGGATTCAATATGAGAGGTGAAGGAGTAGAATAAAAAAGGAGTCAACAGCTAGATATTTGTGCCACTGCTGCCACTGGTATTTAAGATACCAGCAGGGCCACCCATGGGGTAGATAGGTTTCAGCTGAGCTTCATGACTAAGACAGATTAGGGAGAAGGACCTGGCAGCTCACTACCAAAACAATTAGCCATTGAAAACCCTATGAACAGCAGAGAAGCACTGTAAAATATGGTGCTGGAAAATGAGTCCCCCCAGGCTGGTAGGCATTCAAGAAATGACTAGGAAAGAGTTGTCTCCTCAAAGTAGAGTTGACTTCAATGATGGGAATGGAGAACCCCTGAGACTTCCTTCTTCTGATGTGGCACAACTCAAAATGAGAAGAAACATAGTGTCTGCAACAGTGAGCTCAAATATAAAAAAAGATAATCTGCATGGCACAGTGTCAGGTAGTGTTTCATTCTGTTGTACATAGGGTTGCTATGAGTCAGATCTGACTTGACAGTACCTAATAAGCTGTTAAAAGAGAAAGCTGGGAAGTTTGTTACTCTTAGGCTTTTGAGATAAAGGGTAAGTGGGGAACTGGGACAAGGGAGGGAGGGAAAACATATCCAACTTTTTTTTTTTTTTAAAGCCTGCCTCCCTTTCTTCTTTTCTTCTTCCCTCCCTCCCTTCCTTGCAATGCTGGCGTTTGAACCAAGGGCCTGTCACATGCTAGGCAAGCCCTCTACTACTGAACTCACCCCAATAACTTTTTTTTTTGGGGGGGGGGCAGGGTTGTATCTTGGTATATTGCCCAGGGTGGCCTTGAACAGTTGAACTCAAGCAATCTTCCTGCATCAGCCTCCTGAGTAGCGGGGACTCTAACCACATGCCACCATGCTCAGTTGATACATGTAACTTAAGTAGAGATGTTTTAGACAAAAGTCAAAAGACTGGAGTTTGGATGAGAGATGAAATTTCAAGTCATCACTTATAAGCTAACGTCTAGTTAAACACTAAAAAGATGGGATGGTGGCTTGTAATCCGAGAGACTTGAGTGGCTGAGGCAGGAGGATCATGAGTTAGAAGCCGGAGGCAGCCTGCACAATATAGTGAGGCTGTATCTCAAAGATAGGTAGATAAATAAATAAATAAATAAATAAATGGACTGGGGGTACTGATCAGAGGTGGCATGCTTGCCTAGCACATGTCAAGCTCTGCCAAAGGGGGGGCAAAAAGGGAAAAAGATCTTGAAGGGATTAAATATGGAGTTGTTGTTGTTAGGTGTGTCTGAGTTGGTATCTGACTCATAGAGACCCTATGCACAACATGCAAACACTATTGTTAGTGCTTCTCTGCTATTCATAAGGTTTTCTCTGCTATTCTTAGGCTTTAAATGGCTGATGGATTTTTGAGAACAGGTTGCCGGGTCCTTCTCCCAAGCCTACAGCACCTGGTGTTCCCAGGCAGTCTCCCATCCAAGTACTAACCAGGCTGACTTTACTTAGCTTCTGAGATCTGACAGGATTGGACACAACAGTGCTATGGATGCAGGTAAATATGGAGAGGAAAGAAAAATAAGGAATCTTGTGAGAAATTCATAGTGAGTAAGGAGGAAGAGGAGGAACAGAAACACTACAAAGATTTTTTTTAAAAAAGGAATAATCTTAATAGAATTAAAAGAGAAATGACATGAACCCAGTGAGGTATACTTTGATCTTCTGTTTGAAAACTATCCAGAAAGCAATATAAAATTCCCAGGAAAAATTCCCAGAATTTTATATTGAGAATACAGAAGGTAATACAAGGCCTATAACGTTTTAACTGTGGATCTAATATCAAAACATGTCCAGTTATCTATATTCCTATTTTTCTTTTTCTTTTTCTTTTTTTTCTGTGACAGGATCCAGTTTATTCTGCCTTAGCAGGGCGGTCTTAAGAGTCATGTACTGGAGGAAGACAGAGACTGAGAGCTAGTGAAGGCCAGTGGTGGAAGTGTGTGTGTGTATGTGTGTGTGTGTTGGGTGGGGAGCTGTGGCACAGGTCAAATGGATGACTAGACCTGTAGATATAATGTTGGTGTTATATACAGAGCAAGATTTCTTCCCTATATAGCCACAAATACCCAATTCCAAAATCTTAATGACACTAGTGACTTAAGTTAGTATCCAAAACCTCTGTCAATCATGTATCTTAACATGTGGTTCAGAAAATAGCCATTGTACTCAAGTTAACTTCTGTAAATTTTTTTCCCCCCCTGAGACAGGGTCTTGCTGTGTAGCTCAGGCTGGCTTTGAACCAATCCTCCTGTCTCTGCTTCCTAAGTGTTGGGATTAAAAGCATGAGCCACTACACCTGGCAAAAATCTAAGAGAATGATCAGTGCCACAATTTAAGCAACTGGGGTGCTCTGAAAAAAAATTAATATTTCACAGCAAGAAGGCAAATGAAAGCTAACTTCTAACTTCCCCTCCCCTTGCCTCCTCTCCTCTCTTCTCTTCTCTTCCAAACTTGGGGGTTGAACCCAGGACCTCACACATACTTTGCAAGTGTTCTACCATTGGGCTACTCCCCTAGCCCTTTTATTTTTTATTTTGAGTCAAGGTCTTGCTGAGTTATGCAAGGGGCTTCCAGCCTCGAACTCAGGATCCTCTTAGCTCCCCACGCTGAGTCACTGGGAATATAGGCAAGTGTACCACGCCCAGCATGTCTTACTATTTCAACAAAATTTCTTCTCATGACTATCACAAAGCTACTGACTAAAACTGTTTTTAAGCAATGTTTATACCAGTATAATGTTAAACAAATGGTGAATGATACCACTTTAGATCAAATGATAGGCTGAGAATCACCAAAGCACTTAGCTTAATAGTAGCCAAGTTTTCTACAGTCAAATTGAATGCTGGATTTTCATATTTGGTAAGCCATAATCAGCTCTTATGAAATTTTGCTTGAAAGAGAAAAAGTTTAGTCACTTCTATTTGCATTTCTATTATTGCAGGGTTCCATTCTCCTACTACTATTTAGGAAAAAAAGGTGATATACTGAGGGAGCTGGGGCTGGGATTTGGTTCAGTTGGTAAAGCGCTGCGCTGCAATCTCTAAGGTCCCGAGTTCAATTCCCAGCACTGTAAAAATGGGAGAAGGGCCTGGAAATCCACTCCCAAGGCAATCCCGAAACAGTCAGCCATTGAAAACCCTATGAGGGTCGATATGAGTCAGATACCGACTCGACAGCACCCAACAACAACAACTGAGGGAGCTGGCTTGCTTTTGGTACTGAACAGAGACAAGCAACTGATCCTAACTGTTTGAAGTTTCAGCATTTGGCAGGACTAGTTGACAGATGGGCTGGGTTTAGCTTAGTTGGTAGAGTGTTGCTCTAAACTCTCTGAGGACCAAGGTTCATTCCCCAGCACTGCAAAAATGGGAGAAAGACATGGCAATCCACTCCTGAAGCAATCTTGAAAAACAATCAGCCATTGAAAACTCCATGAGGGTTACTGAGTGGGACCAGACTTCATGGCATCTAACAACAACAGGTTGACAAACTGATACTTTCCTTTTAAATTTTTGCCCTCATGACCTAGATTTCTTTTAACTTTTATTTATCATTTAGAAAAATCTACACTTTGACAAACTTTTCCAGATCTAATCATTATATCACACATGATGTTTCCTTGCCAATATTTCAAGGTGGCAACATTGTCTCTGTGAAGCTCTGTGAAGCTATTAGCAACACTACTAATATAATTTCAGACACTTATAGCCCCTGAAAAACAGATGTTTACTTTATTTTCAACATGTGCAAATAGTCACAGACTGCTAACAGTGCCACAGCTCCATTTCCACTCTCCCTCCCATAACATCTGAGAGGGGCTATTGCCATGAGAGCTGTCTCAGAAAAAACAGAAGCTTCTGAATTTTAGCAAATTAAAAGCAAGCATATGTTCAAGGAGCAGGTAGCTACAACAGGAACATCAGGAAAGAAAGAAAAATAGGATGTGGAAATGGAATTATGGGAAAGTAGTATAAATTTGGGAGAAACTATTTTAAATACTTGAGATTTTCATATGGGGGTCAGCCTATGCACCAAAGGGTGGGCAGAAAATGTATTTTCTTACTGCAGGATAAAAAACTAAAAACAAAACACAAAAACCCCAACAAAGTAAAAATGTAAAATTATTGCTAGCTAGCCTAGGAACTTATCCACTAGTCAAAACAGTATAAGAAAATGGATTCCATGTTCTAAATGTATTCAGCTAATATTTAAATGCAGTGAATAAGACAGACATGGTCCCACCTCCCATATCCAATGGGAGAGTAACTAAAAATTTATAAACAAGCAATAAGATTATACATTGTGATGGGCAGTATAAAAAAATAAAGTGCCAAGCCAGAAAATAGTTGGGATACCCCATTTCAAATAGAGTGGCTGAAGTCTCTGAAGGAGTTTTTACACCAAATTCAGAGGAAAAGACAGAACCAGACATTTTAAGAACAAGAAGAACTGTTTAAGAAAATGGAAGGCCAAGGCAGGAAAGAACTGGATAAAAATGAACTTTGAAGAGTCAAGAGTATGCAGAAGTTAATAGTCTATGGCTAAGACTTGAGATTTTATTTTGATGTAATGGAAAACCACCAATGAGCTTACAATGAAACCTATACTTTTGAAGCACAGCCTAATCAATAACTGAGGATGTTTTCATAAATCATTAAGAGTAAAACTGAATAGTTTAAACTACAATAAATTCTCATCTGTTGCAATTCAGTTTATGATAATACTGATTGCAGATCTACAGTTGCTGCAACCTTTCCACTTGTAATCAGCAAACACCACTTGTCTGTTACAACCTAACTCTAGTGCTCTGTTACCTTTGTAGCACTTATACTTTGAATGTTTTCTGTTTTTAGGCTAAGTTCCATGAGTGCAGGGATCATGCCTGTCTTAACATTCCTCTTCTACAATCTCATACCATACTTAGCACTAAGCAGATAATCAGCACTTATTGAACAATGAACAAATATGAATCACCTATTATTTAATGAGCACTTAGTTGTCCCAGACCCTGTGGAAATATAAAGATTGAAATATGCCATTCCATAGTCTCAAGGAGCCCCAAAGCTGGGGTGGGGCGTAGTCCTGTAAGCAGTTGAATTATAATAACAAACTTTATCAACAAACTTTTTGGGATTCTAAAGAAAGAGAACACATATGGCCTGACAAAGCACTTTCTTTGTGCACGCATGAATATGTATGTGAAAAGCCCAACAAAGATACAAAAATATAATCAGGTATTTAATGAATACATTTACTAAAATTACACGCAATTTGTGGGCCTTCAAAAGCCTACCATGTAGGACACTTGTGCTTATAGTAGCTAAGGATAACAGCATCCTGCCTACCTTAATCCTGTCATGGACTCTGCAGGGGAACATCTGACAAATATCACATTAAAAGAAAAAAAAAAAGGGAAAACAAAACTCCAACTGCTAAGCTGAGCATTAGATAAACTTACACAATACCCAACCTGTTGTGTGAAATTCCAGAACTTTCATTCCTCCCCCCATATGTAAGGATGCCAAGTTTTAATCTGCCCTGATTCTGCAGTATGTTTACAGACCTATCACTGGGAACTTGGTAGTATACAGCTCTTTCCCACCACTATGGCACTGCTAAAGTAAAATACTAATGGCCGACACTATTAGGGAGGAGGGCGAGTTATAATGAACCAAGGAAGAAAGGAAAGAAAAAAGGAGAAAAGAAAAAGAAAACTAATAGAATCACAGGATTGAGTTCAGCATTATTTAACAAATGATATGTAAAACAAATTTACAAAAACCTTTTCAGCAAAGTTGAAACAAAAACAGTACTGTGTAATACAACTTACGTCTAGTACTTTGCTGAAGTGAAATCTTGCATTCCTCAAAAAAAGGAATACCTTTCTCCCAGGGAGTAAAAGCAAAAGTCTGGGATTTTATACATTATTTTTCTATATTCTTAAAAAGAATAGCACAGCATGACCCTCGAAAAGAACATCATCAGCACATTTAAATATGCAGCCTAGAAAAGAAACTGCTATGCAATAAAATATAATCAGTGTTAATATGAGAGGCAGATTTATCCAATTTATTTCTTATAAGGAAGGGTTGTAACAAGTTGTACAAAGAGCTTTAACTAGTGTTTTATTCAGCAGTGAATGAATATGCAGCAAAAATGCTTTTAGGATTTCATTCTCTGGAATATTAAGTGAATGCCAATAGATCTAAACTGGTAATGCTCCAAACACCTTCATCTTGTGTTTTGAGTCAATACATTCAATTCACAAGTAATGTGAACACATTCCTACTAGTTTGCGAATAGGAACTGAATAATTTGATTGCGTACAGATAAAACATTTACACTCGTTGAAAAACAACTATGGATTTACCTACTGTCATACTATATCTAGATTTAAAAACCTCAAGCAAAATTGTATATTCAATACCAGAGACGCAAAATGGCAAAATGACCCCAAAACGCCAAGCACCAAACTGGAGGAACAAAAACGGCTAAATGTACAAAAAACACATTTGTCCACCGGTTCCTGGGAACACCAGCAACGGCAAACACCAGCAGTCCTACTCTTTTCTCCTTCTAAGAATAATGCTAAAATAGAGGCAGGAGGATTCCAAGTTTGAGGCCGGAGGCAGCCTGAGTAATTTAGAGAGTCCCTGTTCTCAAGGTAAAAACATTTTTTTTTAAAAAAAGGCTTGGGGTGCAGCTCAGGGGTAGAGCACTTGCCAACTATGCACGAGGCCCTGGGTTCAGCTCCCCACTACCGGGAAAAAAACTGCTGAAATCAACACTAGCCTTCTCAGTACTTGTCAATGGGGGCTGAAATTTCTAGAAAAGTTGCTGACCAAGAAGGGAGGCCCAACCACGAAACATCACCGCCGCATTCCAAAGGGAAGGCAAAGCCAGCCAGGATGCTTACAGGGATTGTGGACTTGGCAGCAACGGGACAGGAGGGTGCGGACCTGATAGGCAACGTCGGTTCCGCGCAGGCAGCGCCCCAGCCTCTGACCTGACAAAGCTGGCCAGCCACTGTCCTCACTATCCCGACCCTCGGCGCCCACACCACTCCGGGGCTCCTGCGCAGGCGCTCCGCCATCTCCGTCTCCAGAGCCCTTACTAGGGGCAATCAGCAAGCCGCTCGTGCTCCCCACAACCCCGCGCGCGAGGCCAACCTGAGCGAGAAAGGACGGCGTTCCCCTCAGTGAGCCCATTTACAGGTACACAGTAATGCCTGCCCTAGGGCATCCAGCCCTCTCTCTACCCCTCCTAAGAGATCTGCCCCGACCACGTCCTTCACATCCCGGCTGCTTCCCCAAGACGGATCCCCACAGCCTTACCGCGACCCCAACAAGCACTCTCGTAGCAATAACAATTCCGATTCCAGCCGACTGGGTAACTCTGATCGGTGGGCGGCCGCACATTCACGACACTTTCGTGATTGCCGTAAAGAGAGTCGGAAGGAGCGGGGGCGCGACGGGCGGGCCTGGTTGATCGGGAGCGCGCCGCGGAGCCCAGCCCTGTCTCCTGCTGCGGGAGTGCTCCGGAACTTAGCTGGCAGTGGCCGGGTCAACCAGGTAGGGTAGTCTGAAAGCTGGGTCTGGCCCCGGAGCACCCGGCTCGCTCTAAGTGGGTGGGATCAGGCCGGCGGAGGAAGTGAGTACATTGTGGAATCCTCCTTCTCAGTAACCCCAAGCGGCGGGCGCGTGAACCTTTGCTGGCTAACCTGCCTCCCGGAGCTACTTTGTCCGAAGCTTCAGAGAAAGGTGATGACGGGAGCCGCAGGCAAGCTCCTGGGGACTGAGGGGAGCGGGCGAGTGCATCTTGAGCTCAGGTCTCCACGATCCAACCTCTCTGTCCTCTACCTTGATCCCCCGCCTCCCCCGCACTGCCCACATTACCCAAAGCGGTGCTTAGTGCCGAGCTCGGTCTCCCGCATCTTTCCCCAGGTAAAGCCGAGCTGAGATCTTTGCTTCATAAAAAGCAGCGATGTACGTAATTCTTCCAGTTTTGTTTTAGCGGTTAACAGAAACCATCGCCCCAGTCCCACAAAAAGTACGATTGAGTACGCGTTCCTTTTGTTATTCTTTGGCTCAAATTCCTTGATAGTGGGGGCGGAGGGAGTTTGAAACCGAGATCCTTGGTGACCTTGTGTTTACCCCAAGCTCTGTCAGCTACCCACAATTGTATTTCAGGGAGTGGTCCCAAAGCAGAAAGGAAGTTGCTAGTTCTCGGTGTCCTCCCAACTGTGCTTTACACTAGGATGCATTTGAAAATCACAGAAAACATGGTATAGAAATAATTTTTACAGTCTCTCAAATTTTAACTTATAAATCAGTACCCAAGGCAACTGATTTGTGTTGCATTATCACGTACTCATGTCTCTTACATGTAACTTATAAAGATATCAATCTTATAGAGTCGTCAGTATTTAACTATTAGAAAATATTACATTTGTCAGAGGCCATATTAGAGTTCAGGAAAATAACCATTTTCTTTTGTGCTTTTCTTTGGGACTGAGGATCCTGTATGCTTCTGAAAGAAGCTCAAGGCTTTCTGTCTGTCCACTTGGAACATCCAGAATTTACTTCCTTATTATTCTTTAGCAAGCAACCACTTAGAGGAGACAGCATGAGAAATTTGTGTTATTACCAGTGGCTTTTAAATATTTGTAAAAATATATTGTAACTAGTGTTCTGACTCATGGAGCTTCAAAGAAAACAGGCAAGCTAGGTGAGAGATACAAGAACGTTTTGTTAAACATTCTTGTTAGGTGCGGTGGAGTTGGTGTCCGACTCATAGCGACCCTGTGTACAACAGGGGAAACACTATTGTCAGTGCTTCTCTGCTGTTCATAGGGTTTTCAATGGCAGATTGATTTTTGGGAGTGGGTTGCCGGGTCCTCCTCCCAAGCCTACAGTATCTGGTGTTCCCACGCGGTCTCCCATCCAGGTACTAACCAAACCCGACCCTGCTTAGCTTCCGAGATTTGACGGGATCGGAAGCCACAGTACTACAGCTGCAGGCCCAAACAGTCCTACTGCTATGTAAAATTTATACTTGTATATTTCCAAGTATTTTTAAAGGTTTCTTGGATTATTAATGATTAAAATTCTAATTTTGCTTGATTGGGAATTACTCTGCCATACTTTGAGCTTTCTAAAGTGAAACTACATAGGCAGTTAGTAGTCTGCCTTACCTAGTCTGTGTATTTCAGTTTCTCAGTCGTTACTGGCAAATTGTTAAACCATTTAATCCCCATCTTTCTGCCTCAGTTTAAACAACTAGAATCCTCACAGCCTAAGGAGATAAAATACAAGGTGGTTCATGCCTAGAAAGAATTCATATGTAGAAATCATATCTTGTGTGCGTTGCTAATTATGACTGTAAAGAATTAATAAATCAGCTGTCATCATTATATTTTATGCTTACTCTGTTCCACTCTAAGTAATAGCCTTTTGAGGGAGTTTGTCTAGTTTACAAATTAGAATACTAGAGCTGGGATTTAGCTCAGTTGGTAGAGTGCTGTGCTGCAGTCTCTGAGGTCCTGAGTTCAATTCCCAGCACCGCAAAAATGGGAGGAGGACCTGGCAATCCACTCCCAAGGCAATCCTGAAACAGTTAGCCATTGAAAACCCTATGAGGGTCGCTGTGAGTCGGATACTGACTGGACAGCACCTAACAACAACAAATAGCTCAGAATTTAGCCACCTGGGATGTAGCTCAGTTGGTAGAGCACCACTCTGTAGTCTCTGCTGTCCTGAGTTTGATTCCCAGCACCGCAAAAATGGGAGCAGTATGTGGCAATCCACTCCTGAGGCAATCCCAAAACAATTAGCCATTGAAAACCCTATGAGGGTTGCTATGAGTCAAACATGACTGGGAGGCACCTAACAACAACAAGCTCAGAATTTAGGTAACTTATCTGAAATTCTACAGCTAGAAACTGATAATGGTAGGATTTTCACTGAGATAAATCTGATCTCACAGCTCTGTTCTTTGCATCACATCACATGGACTAGTGTTTGCTTTAATTTGCTTTCTAACAAGCTATTGTTCTTTCCTAATTTTTATGTATGTTTCTATAGAAGGAAACTTTTTTCTTTTTATTTCATCTATTTTAAAGCCAGGGAAAGGTGCCTTTTGCCTGGGTGGCAAAGGATAAGAAAATGGATATCCTAGAATTAAAACAATAATTAATGCAGATGGTATACCACCAGAGTGTTCCTTGGAAGCAAGGATGACTAGACTGTGTCTTAATGTATTTTGGACATGTTGTCAGGAAGGACCAGCCCCTGGAGAAGGACATCAATATTGGGAAAGTGACATGTCAATGAATAAAAAGGAGGACCCTCAACTAGATGGATTGATGCAGTTACTTGCAACAATGGGCTTAAACATAAAAAAGATTGTATGCCTGGCACAGTGTTGGGGAGTGTTGCATTCTCTTGTACATAGGGTCGCTATGAGTGGTACCCAACTCAACGACACCTAACAACAACCACCACTATTATAAAAAATTTTAAGAACCAGCTCTTTAAAGAAAAATAATCTGTTAATAATGCTATAGTCTGGTGTTCAGCCCACAAACAGTATTGGGACATTGACTAAAAATTGTACTGTTTAAAATCATAACTTCTTATTTTCTTAGTATGTGTATTTGGTGATTTGCAAAAGGTACAGGATTGGCATTTATGAAGACTGAAATTTTGTGAACTCATAAAACAGTTAATTTATCTTTAACATTCTAAACGAGGAACAAAAAATCACCACCTATGATAGTGTAGTATTTTACAGCTATAATCTCCTTTAGTCCTTGAATAAACCTCACTGAAGCAGCTATTGTTTTAGATTATTTAACAGATAAAAGCTACCATTTATTATGCATCAGTAATGTGTCAAGCTCTTTCCTTTTGCTATAGGTGCATACTCTGTAATAATCCAGCACAGTCCAATGGAACTTTTCTATGATAAGAAAATGTTCTTGGCTGTTATTAGACACATGTGGCTTAGAGCACTTGAAACGTGGTCAGTGCAACAGAGGAACTGAGAATTTTAACTTTCTTTAACTTTGATCAATCGAAATTTTAATTTAAATAAGTACATGTACTTATTAGCTACTAAATGGACAGTGCAGGCTATGCTGATAATATTCTCATTTTCAAAGGAGAAACTAGTTCATAGAAGTTATGAAACTTTCCCAAGATCACCCAATTTTATTTAAAAAATTTTGTTTTTTTAATTTAAATTAAATTTATTTTAACTGATATACAATACCATAAAAATTGTACATACTAATGGGGTAACATAGAATTTTGAGACGTGTATGTTGTGTAAAATTTAAATCAGGTTAAACAGATCTATTGAAAACCTAGTTGTTTGATGAGGGCCCCTCATCACCAAATGACACAGGTCTGTGAATTCTAGCCCAGTCCTCCCCCACCACATTGATGAATGTCCAGTTGTCCCAGGGGCTTGAGATATAGCTCAGTGGTAGCAGTGGTAGAGCCGTTGCCTAGCTTGTGCAAGGCCTTGTATTTTATCTACAGCCTTTCTCTCTCTCTCTCTCTCTCTCTCTCTCTCTCTCTCTCTTTCACACACACACACACACACACACACACACACACAGGAAAACAAAACCCCAAATTATGTTGTCCTACTGTCAGATCCTTTTTTTGACTAATAACTTCTTCCTGACTTCTTTTTCCAAATGAAAATGATTCATTTTATTAGGTCATTTCTAGCTTTACAATAATGATAAGTTAACATCCAGAATTCTGATATGTAGTACATGAACTAAAAACATCATATGTATGACATTACTTTTATTATAATTATTTAAAAGTATTTTATTTGAAAAATACTTTAGTTTTAAATTAAACTATCTTACTGTCAATTACTTTTTTACTGAGGTAAAATTTACCTAGTATAAAATTAATCATTCTAAAGTACATGTTGCATTCAGTATATTCACAACAACAACAAAAAAAGGTTTTGAGCAGAGGAATACTTTAGAAATATTAATTTGGAACTGTAGAAAAATGGATGGAGGGGAAGAAAAGCAGTTAAAACAAGAGAGTTGAGAATCTGAAATAAGTGGTTACACTGGGAGGAAGGATAGTTGTAAATGACTTATTGACATAGGTTTGCCATCACTTAGTGATAGCATGTGAGGGCTGAAGTTTTAAAATCTGAATAACTAGAAAAGTATGATAATGCTGCTTATGGAAATAGAAAAAAACAAAAGCAGCTATGGGAGTTGAGAGGATTTTGTTTTGGTTGGTTGTTCATTCAACAAGTATTGAGTGATTACTAGCATCAGGTGATGGGGTTTAGCTCAGTTGGTAGACTGCACTCCTTGAAGACCTGGGTTCAGTCTCCAGCACTGCAAAAAATGAGAGAAGGACGTGGCAATCCACTCCTGAAGCAATCCCCAAACAATCAGCCATTAAAAACCCAATGAGGATCACGATGAGTCTGGCCTGATTCAAGGGTACATTTACAACAACAACTAGTGTCAAGGCCCTTGACTATGTCTATGTAGAAAAATGGAGTGTCTCTGCAAGGATTTTATTTCGGACACCCTTCTAAATTTTCTTTTTTCTTTTCTATTTTTTTTTAACTTTTTGGTTGGTACTAAGAGGTAGAACTGAGGGCCTAAGAAAGTGTTCTACCACTGCACTGGATCCCCAGCCTTCCTTTATTAAAGTTACTTCTTGAGATAGGCTCAGTAAGTTGTGCAGGTTGTGTCTGGCCTCAAATCTATGATCCTGCTGCTTCAGCCTCCCAAGTTGTTGAGATTATAGGTGTGTACCACACTTGTAGAAGAGAGCTGTAACAGATGTGCAAGTTCAGAGTTCTCTGAAAAAAGGGTGCTTCCAGATACAAAGGGATTAATGAAGGTTATGTGTGGAAAATAACACTTGAGCTCTGTTTTGAAGAATAAGAAGGATCTAGATATGTATAAATGATAACATGGGGAGGAGGTTATACTTCTACTAGTGGGGTGGACAAAGTTTTGATAATATCATTTACTATATATATATATATATATATATATGTATAATTGTACATGTCTAAGATTGAAAAATACAAATGAACCCAACATAAGAGGGGAGGGGACTATTGCGGGGGATGGGGAGCCATAGTGAGGGGTGAAGAGGGAGAGAACAAGTGCAAAATGCAGGATGCAACTCTGTGAAAATCCCATAATGAATCTCAGTATACTGTATGCAACTTAAATCATACTGTGCCTCATAAATATCTACAATTATCATTACATGTTAATCAAAAAGTTTGTATAATGTTTAAAGAGATGAACGTTTCAGCAACCCTGATTTAATAATTGAACACTATATATGAGCTGAATTATCACTCTGTACTCCATAAATATGTACAATTAAAATACTAATAAAAATAATAGAAAATCTCATTTGCTAAAATACCTAAATGCTGAGTAAACTACATTAGCCTTTTAAATGCATAGCAGTTCTTAGAGGAATGAAAGAGAAATCTTCAAGGCTTTAAAGTCAAACATGGGGCTGAAGCCAGAGGGGTAAATTAACAACATGTTCTCTTTGGAGGCACTTGGCTAATAGCAGAATAAAACACAATAAAGGACAAAGGATAGGCTCTCCTGCCTCCTACCAGGGCAGGGACATAGAATTCATATTCCTATAATTTCCCAAGTACACACTCCAGCAGACACCATTCACATGGTAGTTTATCCAAATGGTGCCTGTTTTAGTGGGTGATGTTTTCATAAAACAAAATGTAAATATTTCCACTTGAAATTATACAACTCTTGGCCTAGGAGAACCACCTCTTCCCAAATTCAGCGAGAATCTTACAAGTCTAAACACTCAGTAAAACATGGACCAGAAAAATATTTCCTTCTTGGCAAAGGGATGTTACAGAGAAATTTGTCTATTTTTACCACAGGTCCAGGTGGGGGAATAAAGATACCATCTGAGAATTTAAAACTACAGAGTGTGCCATCACTCAGATCCAAGGTTCAAGTTTACATTCTACGTGGTCTAAAAAACTGGAAGTCAAGATTAACACAAAGTTGTCTCAGGTTAGTAATGTGACAGAGTGCTTGGTAAAAACAAATATAGACCCTCTCTGAAATAATTTACCCTTCATTTACTCTTTTAGAATACTCCCAGATTAAGATCATCCTAATATCACCCTGACATCCGATCCCACCAAGTCTTGGAAGCTAAGCAGGGTCGGCCTGGTTAGTCCTTGGATGGGAGACTGCCTGGGAATACTAGGTGCTGCAGGCTAAGGAGAAGAACCTGGCAATGCACTCCCGAAATAATCAGCCATTGAAAATCCTGTGAATAGCAGAGAAGCATTGACAATAGTTCTGATCATGGCACAGGGTCCGGGAATGTTTCATCTGTTGTACTTAGGGTCTTTTGTACTTAGGGTTGCTCTGAGTCATATTCAACTTGATGGCGTCTAACAATAACAATAATATGAGCTTATAATTAAAAACCATAAAACACATGCAAGGTCCACTAAACCAGCAAATAATGGGACTAGATTCTTAAGGACTTGAGATAGAAATTATTTGGAAAAAGTAATTAAAATAGAATTTAAAAAGATAGAAGAAAAATGAAAGATTTTAGAAGTGGTTGAAAACTTGTACAAATTGAGAATTATTCCCCTAGAAACTCATGCTGGAGAAAGCATCTATCGGCTCTTAGTAAGGAATTGCCATGATTAACTAAATAAATGAAGAAAAGAAAATGTTTATGGCACGTTAAGGACTGACAGGAAAAAAAAAACAGAAAAGAGATTATGGTAATTTAGGCAGGAAATTACTCAAGTAAATGGAAAGGAAAAGAAACTTATTCAGCAAGATATACCTACTTAGTCAGATGGTCAGAGCAGATGACAAATACAAGTGAAAAAAATGGCTGAGATTTTATTTGGAAAGTCATTGTGAGATGAGGAAGCTGAGCACAGTTGACAATTGTGGAAAATAGGAGTAGTAAGGGTATTTACAAAGTTTGTGGGAATATTTTTTTTTAGGTTATCAACCTATGATAAGATGCTCCTCCAACTTAAATTATTCTCATATATATAGAAACAAATTCTTATAATTTAAAAAATATTTCTGTATTTTAAAAATTAAATTATCAGCCCATGAGGATGTAATGTTTTATAATTTCTACTATTGACTCATTATGTAACATCTTCAGCCAAGCTTAAGGTAGAAAGTGATGTGTGTGACATGCATGTATTTAGGTCTTTTTTTTTTTTTTTTTGTCCCTCATGTAGGAGCTGGAAATATAATGGTGAACAGAACAGTTGCTTTCTGCTCTTGCAAAACTTAAAAGTTTAGTGAGGAAGATAAATAAGCAAGTGACCATTAAGCATGCTGAATGTCCTGGTTGGGAAAATACAGGGTACAGGTGGAAACAGCAGGGATACTAAATGGAAGCCAGAAAGGTTGGAATATGAAACATTTGTAGAAGTTAACTGGGTAGGTAGAAGGGGAAATGTGCTAACAGCACTGTAGTCTGGTCATCTAGACAGACAACATGCATGAAGGTCTGAAGTGTATAAGAGAGCGTGGCACATTGGAGGATCTGAAAAGTGTTTGGTATGGCAGTGCCCATAGTGATGCTACAGACTCAAGAATCAAATTGCTTGGGTGTGAATTCTGTCTCTACCATGCTCCAGCTTTATGTTCTTAGGTAGTTCTCTTATCTCTGTAACTGTGTTGGGGAGAATGTGGAGGAGAAGTAAATGAGATTATTTAAGGTGCTTAGTTAGCATTGCTAACACTTGTTGGTGGTAGTGTTGTTAGGTGCTGTCAAGTTGGTATCCGACTCATAGCGACCCTGTGTACAACAGGGGAAACACTATTGTCAGTGCTTCTCTGCTGTTCATCGGGTTTTCAATGGCAGATTGATTTTTGGGAGGGGGTTGCCAGGTCCTTCTCCCAAGCCTACAGCTTCTGGTGTTCACAGGCGGTCTCCCATCCAGGTACTAACCAGGCCTGACCCTGCTTAGCTTCCGAGATCTGACGGGATCAGATGCCACAGGGCTATGGCTGCAGGCATACTGCTAACACTTAGTAAACACTAAATGTTTGAAATTAGGAACAGCTAACCTAGGGGTGAATGTAGAAAAGTAAGTAGAGATCAGATGATACAAAGACCTTATGGACTATGTTATGTAGGAAAGAATTTGTAAAGGCTTGTTGTTGTTGTTGTTAGGTGCTGTCAAGTGGGTATCTGACTCATAGCAACCCTCATAGGGTTTTCAATGGCTGACTGTTTCAGGATTGCCTTGGGATTGGATTGCCAGGCCCTTCTCCCATTTTTGTGGTGCTGGGAATTGAACTTGGGACCTCAGAGACTGCAGCGCAGCGCTCTACCAACTGAGCTAAATCCCAGCCCCACACTTAGGGGAACCATTAAGGGCTTTTTTTTTTTTTTTTTTTTTTTTTTTTTTTTTTTTTTTGGTAGGAAAGTAAGGCAGTCAAAAGATTGGTATTTTAGAATTAAGAGAATCACTCTGGTTTTAGGGTGGACACTACATTGGTTGTGGTCCTGACTGAAGTTCACTCAATAATCAAGACAGATACATCTTCTCTGGTCACAAAAGTTTTTTCCTACCACAGCCAGTCAATTCTGCATCAGATACCAGCTGAATGTCCTCTGATTGAGTTCAATTCTGACAATATATATCTGGAGATAGCATTATATCCCACAGGTTAAAGGCTCAGCCCTGTAAAATTGCCCCCACTTCTGATGCCAATCACAAGTGCCATGTGGTTTCACCTGTGTTTCTGACCCACCAGCTAGGAATGGGAGTTCTCATGATCCCCTCCTTGGGTTCAGTTAATTTTCTGGTGGAACTCGAGGAAACACATTTATCAGTTATTATAAAAGTTATTACAAAGGATGCAGAAAAGGTATGCATAGGGTAAGGCAAGAGGGGAGGGACAAAGAGCTTCCATGCTTTCTCTTGAGTGCACCAAGCTCCAGAAACCTCCACATGTTCAGTTATCTGGAAGCTATCCAAACCCAGCCTGCATCTGTGCTGCTGTGGCCTCCGATCCAGTCAGATTTCAGAAGCTAAGCAGGGTGGGGCCTGGTTAGTCCTTGGATAGGAGACCACCTACTAACACCAGGCACTGTAGGCTTGGCAGAATGACCTGGCAGACCACTCCCAAAAAACAATTAGCCATTGAAAACCCTATGAATAGCAGAGAAGCACGACAATATGTTTAGCCTGTTGTGTGTAGGGTTGCTGTGAGTTGACACACCGACGTGATGACATCTAACAACAACAGTCCAAACCTAGTCCTTTTGAGTTTTTATGGGTACTTCATTACATAGGCTTATGCAATATCTTAATGATTGATTAAGATATTGACCATTGGGTATTAATACACCCTTTAATCCCTCTCCCCTCCCTGGAGATTGGAGGATGGGGCTGAATATTTCAACCTTCTAATCATGGTTTGGTTTTTCCTGTGATCATGTTTCTTTCCTATGGTCAACTCTCATCCTGAAGGTACCTAGAATCTGCCAAACCCTAGTCATCTCGTTAGCATGTAAAAGACACTACTCCAGAGAGCCCAAGGTTTTTTGGAGCTTTTTGCCAGGAAACAGATGAAAGCCGTAAATAGTTGTCTCTCCATTTCCCTAGGTTCCATATCCACTAATTCAACCAACTGTGGATTGAAAATAGAAGGGAAAAAAATTATCTGTATTAAAAATGTACAGATTTATTTCTTGTTATTATTCCTTAAACAATGCAATAACTATTTACAAAGCATTTACTTTGCATTAGATATTACAGGTAATCTAGAGATGATTTAAAGTATATGGGAGGATGTGCATAGAGTATACGCAAATACTATGCCACTTTATGTAAAGGAGCTGAACATCTTAGTATTTTGATATCAATGAAGTGTCCTGGAACCAATCCCACTGATGACACAGAGGGACAACTATATATTTAACAATATCACAAGGACCCTTTAGGAAGATAAGATTATAATCAGGCCAAAGATATTGGTTTGGTGGTAGAGTAGTGGCAATGAAGGTGAAGAAAAGGTAGATAATTGGAAAAAACCTTAAGAGAATAAGCAGTATTAATTGTTGGTTATATGTTAGAAGACGGGGCTGAAAAGTAAGTTTCTGACTGTGTCCTGTCCATGGTTCCATTTACTGAAACAGCACAGAAGAGCAGGTGTTGGGATAGTGTAGGTGATGCTTTCAGAGGGGAATGGCTCAGGGTAATACAAAGTTATGCGAGTGGAGGGCTAAAGTAGAATGGAGGAAACTTTGTTGTTGTTGTTGTTGTTCAGTGCCGTAGAGTCAGTGTCGTGTCCAATTTATAGCTACCCTACATATACCAGGTGAAATGGTATTGTCAGTGCTTCTCTGCTATTCATAGGGTTTCCAATGGCTGATTGTTTTTTGGGAGTGGGTTGGTGGGTCCTTCTCCCAAGTCTACAGCATCTAGTGTTCCCAGGTGGTCTCCTATCCAAGGATTAACCAGGTCCGACCCTGCTTAGCTTCTGAGATTTGATGGGACCAGTCCCCACAGTGGTATGGTTACAGGCAGAGGAAACTTAGGAATTATTATTTCTAATTTTTTTTTCTACTTCAGACGACCTGTTTGAAATGTGGTGGTTTCAACAAGGCCTCAGTTTCCTTCCTTCAGCCCTTGTAATTTGGACAGCTGCTACTTTTACATTTTCATACATTACTGCAATAACACTCCACCATGTCGACCCTGCTTTGCCTTATATCAGGTTGGTGACATCTATTCTTTGTGTAGGATAATCTTTGTGACTCATTCATAGTTTAAATTGAAGCTGACATTTCATGTCAACATTTTAAAATACAAATTTTTACATTACATTATAACAACAAAGGGAACATAAAATGGATCTTTTATTTGACTCCTATGTGATAGAGAAATGTGGAAACAGGAGGATAAGATTCAGTTAGTCCATTGTTAATGGGTTGTGACCCATTAGTGCTTTGTCTTCCAAATAAGTGTTAGAGATTGCTTTAGAACATAGAATTGGAATAATTCCCCCTCTTAAAATTAAAGAAAGTTACAAATAAACAACAGCAATAATAGGAAAAGACAGTAGTATTGACAGATATTTATTGATCTAGTTACTATGTACAAGGTAATGTTCAGAGCATTCTTCATGTCTTAGATAGTTGAATCCTTACAACATCCATATGAGGTAGGGGCTGTTATTTGAGGGAAGAGGATGTATTAGCTTCTCATTATTGTGACAAATATCTGACATAATAAGCTTAGCAAAGGTTTATTTTTGGCTTACAGTTGTAGAGGTTCCAGGCCATGATTAATTGACACTGTTACTTTGGGCCCATAGCAAGACAGCACATCATGGCAGTAGTTTTTGGGGAGAAAAACCCATCACCCTTGGCCTGGAAGGAAGAGAGTCAGGAAAAAGCCATTGTCCTGTAAATCCCTTTCAAAGACACATCTTGAATGACCTACAGCCCTCCCACTAGGCCTCACCTCTTAAAGGTTCCACCACCTCCCAATTATGCCTGTCTGGGGTCCAGTCTTTCAACACATGGGCTTTTGGGTAACATTCAAGATCTAAACCACAGCAGAAGAAATGAGATCCAGAAAGGTTAAGTGATTTCCTCAAGGGCATACAACTCAGTAAAGGTGCAGACATGGGTAGTTTGAGTCTAGGGATTGTGCTCTTGCTGCCTAGATATTTCTGACACATTAAGTATCAACAGTTATTAGTAATATTTTTTAAATCTCTAAACTACTAATGATTTAAGTATGGGTATTCAGTAGCATGTGCTATATTCATAACCGTTTTTACTTACAAAAGCAATGAATAATTATTACAACAAACTTTAAACTATGCGATAGTGCTTGTAAGAATGGAAAGTGTAACCTGAGTGTGATGGTGCTCTCCTGTAATCCCAGCACCTCAGGAGGTGGAGGCTGGAGGATCACAAGTTCCGAGACCAGAGACAGTCTGTGTAATTTGGGGAGACCCTGTCTCAAAAAGTAAAAAAATGGGCTGAGGGTGCAGCTCAGTGGTACAGCACTTGCAAAGCATACAAGGGCAAGGTCCTGGGTTCAATCCCCAGTACCACACACACACACACACACACACAAAAGAATGGAAAGCGTTAGTCCCTTTCTGACCTCTCTAGTTCCTGCCAACAGAGGCGATTAGTGGTTTAGTAGCTTTCCTTACAGAGTTTGGTTTGTTATCTGTGTTTACACAGAACTCTTTCTCTCTCTTTTCCCTTCTTTTTCTTCTTCCTCTTATTATTTACTTCTCTTTCTTTGTTTCTTTATTCATTTATTTTTGCAGTTCTGGGGATCAAATGTAGGGCCTTGTGCATACTAGGTAAGCACTCCACTACTGAGCTACATGTCCAGCCCTCAGTTTTTTGACATAGGGTCTTGCTATGAAGCTTAGGGTGGCCTGGAACTCACTATATAACCCAGGCCTTGAAATCATGATTCTCCTCTTTCCACTTCCCAAATGTTGGGATTATAGGCATGGATCACTATGCCTGGCTTTTCTCACTTTTAACATTTTTGGGGGTTCTGTTGAAATACAAATTATTAGTTTATTCTTCCTTTTATTGGCTCTTAGAAGCAACACTATAGTAAAGATCCTATAACATATAACTTTACATAGTTGTGCTGATTTTTAGGTAGATTTCTAGAAGTGGGATTGCTGGGTAGGTAATAGGCTATCAGCATTTTAACTTTGATGCTGACAAATATTGTTCTAAAGCATTGGATTAATTTGTGCATTCACAAAGAGGTCGTGAGAAAAATACTAATTGTGAATGATTTCTGAACTGTTAAGAGTTTAAACTTTTGTATAAAAGTTAAGTGAATTAAATAGGGAGAGGAGGTGATGAAAACAGTTATAAAATACCAATATTAAAATAATTAAGCAACTCTTAATCTTTTAATAGTTAGACCAAAAAAAATCTAAGAAAGAAGTACTCAGCTTCTATGTGATACCTTTGAAACATCATCTCTCCATAGAGATACTCAATGAATTGCCTTTCTTTTTGTTAAATAGTATTCTTTCTTTTGTACCTGTTGTAGTTGTTTTATTTGTTCATTTATGTTCTGAAGAATAATCTTTTCAACACAGAAAATAACAAACTTTTAAAAGATGATAAACTAGAAGGTTCAGTTGAACATTTAAAAGTGTCAAGTAAAACCCAAACATGGTGGTGCATGTCTGTAAACCCAGCGCTTGGGAGGCTGAGGCAGGAGGATTCTGAGTTCAAGGCCAGGCTGGGCTATATAGATAGTTTCAGATCAGTATGTTCTACATAGTGAGACCATGTCTCAGGAAACAAAAACAGACAAAAAGTCAAGTAAGGATGTGGGCATTACCATCTACATTTGTTTCTAAAGAGGTATGGTATCACATCATAAAGGACATAAGCAAATTGGATACACTTGGGAAAATCTATCAAGCCCCCAAATTGTTATAATTTAAATTTCTAATTTCTAGGGATAATTTGATAAATAATTACCTGTGTGTTAGAGGAACATGTAGTATAGGGAGCTAGACCATTCTTTACTAACTCCAAGAGAAGGTGCATATTTAAGATTCATGAGGGCCCTTCAGTACTTTTTATTTCTCCTCTTAGACCTTGTCTTCCTTCACTTTAAAGAGCTTTAAATATTTTGGGAGCCACTGGGTTCTTCTTGAGAGTTTCAGTTCTGTGATGGTGCTGCATGTGATTTTCTAGTAGTACTCTGGATGCTTCCTTTTCTCTCCCTTTCCTTCTGCTTTTTTATTTTTCTTAGTATTAGTCTGGAATCTGTGTCTAACATTTTAAGATGTTTAAACTCTAGTACTTATTTTTACTTCTCTTAGGCTCATTTCCTTGATCTTCAAAATAAATTAATGTAGATATTCTGCAAAGTTCCTTTCACTTTGTAGGCCCTATCCAAAAGGCTTAGTTGTCACAGCCCCAAAGGATATAACCAAATGCAAACTTTATTTCAAAGGCAAATTTTGCTCCAAGTGTACTTCAGGTGTTCTCTTAGTTTGTTCAATTGATGCATACCGGAGTAGGGTGTATAAGACTAACCTCTGGGGTACAAAAATAAGATATTAGAACATCTATGTAAATTTCTTAATTGAAAAATACTTAAACTTTACTGATGTTTAATAAATAGAATGATATAAATACATACATTTTGAAGTTACATGCTGAGACTTGGTGATGCTGTGTAAAATCCAAATAACTTGGTGACCACTAGATTGAAGTTCTGTGCTAATGAGGTGATATACATAGTTATTTTCATTTTAGGTCACTTGATGCCATTCTAATTTAGAGCTATATATCTGGTTGCTACATCTGATTGAACCAACCATGTTGAACATGCGTGCTATTAGCTGCTTATGAGATCATCAAAAACAAGGGCATAATTTGGAATGCCATTATTAAAATTATGGATTTTTTTTCTCATTATAACAATAATGCATGCACATTGTAGAAAACTCAAAAAGTGGAGGGAAAAAAAATACCCCAAAATCATTATTATGAAGAGGATCAAAGAGTAACAAAAATCCCTTGCATGTAAAAGACATATTTTATTATCTTGTTATTTCTTTACAAATATATCATTTGTTTCTCCATTTTTACTGTAGTTTTTTTTTTTTTTTTTTTTTTTTTTTAAAGAGAAAGACCCATAGAATTGTAGAGCTGGAAAGAGCAATGCTTAAAAGTCATGTTTGATACTTCCCTTTAAACTCCCAATTCAAATTTCACCAAATTTTACTGACTCTTTGCCAGACCTGACTTTTCATTTCTGTTTTATTCCTAGTGCCTGATCTTTGGTAAGATCTTGATTACCCCTTTCTTGTTGTTGTTGTTGTTAGGTGCTGTGGAGTCGGTATCCGACTCATAGCGACCCTCATAGGGTTTTCAATGGCTGACTGTTTTGGGATTGCCTTGGGAGTGGGTTGCCAGGCCCTTCTCCCATTTTTGCGGTGCTGGGAATTGAACTTGGGACCTCAGAGACTGCAGCGCAGCGCTCTACCAACTGAGCTAAATCCCAGCCCCACCCCTTTCTTATAATAGTTCAATTCAAGATCAAAGATTGTCTTTTAATCCTTGTATTAGTTTCAGGTAAAGGAAAGAAACTTATATTTAGTGAATGTCTCCACTCTGCTAAATATTTTACATGTGTTACCACGCACTTCATTTCATCTTTATACTGATATGATGAAGCTAGCAGTGAATAAGTAGGTCTCTTTTACAGATGAAAGAATAGTCTTATGGAGATAAGAGAATATGCCCAGATTCCACAATTAGTACCTGGTCTTCTATATGGGTCTGTGTATTCCACAGTGCCCTGAAGGACAGGCATGTAAGCAGATACATTGCAGTGTAATGTGGTAAGTGATTTTGGTGGAAGCCTGTACAGAATGCTGTGAGTCACTTATCTCCTGGAGGAGTTTGTTAAGGCTGTAAGCAAGGAAAGTGCTCAAAATTGATGTTGAATGTATGTTCCATGAGAGCAAGGATTTGTCTGTTTTATTTCTTCTGTATTCTTGTCCCAGAAATGATGTCTGGCAAATGGTAAGTGCTTGATACATATATCTATATATTTTTAATCAATCAGTAGATGAACAGGTGTTAATTGAATTATAGGCAAAGTCAACAATAGATGCAAAAAGGCAAGAGCTACATAAAGGCCTGTGGTGGTTAGGGAATGTTCTGGTGAGACAGATAAATACATAGGCTTAATTGATGATAACTCAATAACATTCTTAACATCAGGGAAAGCTTTTTTTTAAAAAACATCAATGTATGTTTATTCTATTCTATGGAAAAGGAATAATCTTAAATGATACAAACAAATGAAGCAGGCAAGTATTTCTAAGCTCAAGTTATCATGTTCTCTTTATAAAATTTTATAAGAATTGAGCTCATGGGTTTTTAAAAGATAATGGGTTTGAAATAACTCTTGTTACTACTTCTTCCTTAAAAGAAATACATATGCATTTTTGGTGTGTGAAATCTACATATTTACTTTATTTCTTTCAGTGACACTGGTACAGTAGCTCCAGAAAAATGCTTGTTTGGGGCAATGCTAAATATTGCTGCAGCTTTATGTAAGTACTGACAGTGTTTTTAATTATCAAAATTAATAGGTAAATCACTGTGTTCTTTAAACTCTATTATGTTATTTTTTGTAGTTATACTGGAGAAAATATTATCACCAAATTATTGATCACAATTGTGTTCCTTTTAAAAGAAAAAGAAACTTTTATAAAAATGCCAAATTATGGAAATAAACCTTGAAGAAGTATCTATAGAACTATTTGACTATCCAACTAGAAATTACAATTACAACCAATCTCTGAGTTCTTAGGTAGACTTCTTAAACAACCAGTAATGGACCAAGAACTATAGATACAATTGACCACATCTACATTCCTTTAAAATCAACAATTTAAAAGTTTAAGAATAGCAATGGAACTGTGTTTTGATTTATGAATAATATCTATCACTAAAGGCACCTACTATAGTGTTATTCCTTTCTGTTCATTTGTTTGTGAACCAAATTTTTTGATTTACTAAAACGTCTTTTTCATCAAATGTGATAATTTTAGTATTTGCGTTTTTCCATACAATATTTATTTTTTGCTTGCATCAAAAACAAATCAAGAAAACAATTCGATTTACAGAAGTTTGTTTTATATTTATGCTCTTCAGAAACATATCTCCAAAAATTTATATCTGTTATGTTTTCTGCATTCTGGAGTTCTTTGTTGGTATTTCTGCAGTAGAAAGTTTGATTTGGCCCTTTCTTGAAAAAGTATGATAAAGTGGGCTTTATTTTCTCATATAATTGACTAATATAGCTTATTGAGCTAAGTTCTAGTACTTTGAAATAAAATGATATGAGAATGGAACAAATAATCTGTTTTTTTATTTTGATTTTTTTTGCCTCTGCTTATTTTATTAACTAGAACTCATTAATTTGACTTTGTTGCTAATCTTAAAAATGTTTTGTGTTTTATTTAAATTACCTTGAGAGATTTTTCACAAGACATCAAATTTATCTCTTAAGTTTCATACTAAATATTTGTAGATGTGAGACTCATGGAAGGCAAATGACTTGGTTAGGCACACAGAGCTATCAGTAGTTCAATGATACAACCATAGAAGTTCTTTAAAATCTGTAGCTGTTTTTTTTTTTTTTTTCTGTTCTTTTCTTGGATTAATTTTAGAGGGAAAAATCTGTGTTTCTCGATAGCAGTGACCTTTGTGAACTTTTCATTGGCAATTTAATTTCCTGGTTACTTACTAACTTTGTTGTTTTTCGGATTCTCTCTTCCCAGGCGTTGCTACCATTTATGTTCGTTATAAGCAAGTTCATGCCCTGAATCCTGAAGAGAACCTTATCATCAAATTAAACAAGGCTGGCCTTGTACTTGGAATACTGAGCTGTTTAGGACTTTGTGTTGTGGCAAATTTCCAGGTTTGTGTTTTAGCCCAGCATGGTGCCTGAAGTACTTAAGTACGCGTGCTAAAAAGGAAACCTGAAGCATTCGTTCAAATGCTGTTTCTTTTTCTTTGCCTTAACAAAATGGAATCTACTGCCTTTATATTATTTTGCCCTCTTAGATGATTTCACAATTAAAAAAATCTATATCTGCTCATTAACTGAACAGATATAAATTATTATAGACTTTTTTCAGGATTTATGGGACAGTTGTTAGACTTCGTTACTATTTAATTGGAGGTCACTTCCAGAATGGAGAATTGATGTAAATTATAAGTGACACAATTAGATTTAAACATTGGTTTTACTGTTTTTTTTTTAAATATGTCTAGTAAGTTATAATCATTTGCCTATTTCATATACTTGTTTGTATGTTTCCACTGATTGCTTGAATTCCTAGGTGTCTTGCCTTGTCCACGAGGAAATAAGAGAGGATCTGTAGCTTTTCTAGCTTTTTCTGAGGAAATTCTTAGTATTAACGTAGCAGTCATCCTTCACCAAATACAGTCATGTGAAGCTTATTGTTGGGAATGTGTTCTGAGACATTCATCATTAGATATTTTTGTTTTGCATACATCATAGATTGGACTTACACAAAATAAGTTGGCTATGATATTAGTGGGTAGTATAATCTTATGGGACCAACACTGTGGTATATGTGGTCCATGGTTGATGGAAGGAACACTATGTGGCCCTTGTTTGTAAACTTCCCACCCTCTGGCTATTGACATTCTTTCATAGAAATGTTCAGTAATGTTAGCTACATCATGGGTATACAATGCATTTTGATTAATCTCCACAGTCTTTAAGATTTCAGTTTAGACATTTCATAACTAGTTTGAAACTATTTAAGTATACAAATACTATTATACAATATAGTATTTAAATATATAAATACTCATTATACAAATACAGACATGTGGGTGTATTCTATGTCTCTTGCTTTGTGCCATCTTATTCTGCTTCTGATTAGTGTTTCCTATTTTTCAAAGTTTTTTAGTAATGTTTAATAGTACACGTTGAACATTCCTTATCTGAAATGCTTGGGCCGGAAGTTTTTCAGATTTTGGAGTTTTTTAAAGTGCTCAAAAAGTTTTGGATTTCAAGGGATTTTGGATTTCTGATTTTTGGATTAGGGATGTTCAGCCTGTAGTGGTCTCTATAAGTATAGTTCAGGTGGATATTTAATTAGGGCAATGCTAGCTATTGTAACAAACCCCAAATTTTCAATGGCTTATCACAATAGAAGTTTTTTATTTAAATTTAATTGATTTTTGTTTTTTGGTGGTGGTGCGGTTTGAACTGAGGGCCTTGTGCATGGTAAGCAAACACTTTGACACTGAGCTGCATTCCTAGCCCAGAAGTTTATTTCTTACCTGTGTGTATCCAGTGCAGGTTTTTGGTTGGCAGGTGTCTTTTCTCCTACAATGCTTCGAAGTCCAGGCTCTGTCTTTGGGCCCTTCCATGCTCTAGGGCCTAATTGTTTTTTCATTCAACTGGATAAAACAATAAAAGAGAGGCAAAAATAGCACCTGCTTCTTAAAAACTTCAACCTCTGTGAAAAAACAAACAAACAAACAAAAAACACTTATTGAAGACTGGTTCAAGCAGACATTCTTTAGGACCCTCTTGGTAGGTAAAGAGACCATTGCTATCAGATTTGCAGTAGAAATAAGATTGGACTCAACTCTGAGTTAAAAAACAGAAATGGGAGTTTAGAGTCAAGAAGCAGAGTGAAAGGGAATAGGAAGAAATTTACTAAGAGGAAGCATAACGGTCAAAAAAGATTCTTACTGAAGGCAGGCCAGGGTGATTAGATGTCAGCTGTGGTATTGTGGAAGTTGGGGAACCCCATCAAGGTGATTGGATACTTAGGATAGGGGTTTCTAGGTAAAGTGATTTATGTAGGATTCTTAATAAAATTGGACAATGCAGAGATGAATGTGGAACCCAAGAAATCAGGCCTAGTTCAAAATTCAGAGGAACCTGAGTAGAGTTTGGCCAAGGAGAGATTCCTTGTCACCTAGCAGTAATTCACAGCATTCCACTGACTTTCATTTGCTGGAACTAGGGGTGGAGGATGGAGTGGTAGCTTGAAAATGTAGTTTTTCTAAGCATTAGTTTCCAGGAGCAAAACTCTTCTATGGAAAGGGAACTAAAACTTTGGTGGACAGCTAGCTAAGCTGTCTATGTCTGCTTTCTCTAATCAGTTTTTGTAGCTCAGTGTTAAAAAAAATGTTTTGGGTAATGTTAGAGCGTGGATAATGATTGTTTGCTGTAATTATCCTTTGAGCAACTTAACAATATCTCTTATCACCTGTATGATAAAAATGAATCCCAACTATTTATATAAACCAGTGAATCCCAATAGCAGTTCCTGATAGCATCCATATGAGCTTCCTTCCTACATTTATCTCATTTGCCTACTAAGACAGTTTATATACTTTATTTGGCGTTTTGTTTTCAGTTTTCATTCTAATTTATCTTCACCATAGGAGTACTCTTGAGCTTCTAATATTGGATCAGATTACTCTTTCTCTTTTGATTACACTTCATGCAACTTTGGACCTGTGGAATATGCTTTTCATCTTTCACTGATAGTTTCCTTCTTGGTTCCTGTTTATCAGCAGACCCTGTAGCATTACCCCAAATATCAAATACCTCTCTCCCCTTTTTGAGGCAGTGTTATAGTTTGAATATAAAATTCAAAAGTCCCCCAAAAGTCATGTGTTTGAATGTTTGATACTCAGTTGGTAGCACTGTTTGTAGAGGCTGTAGAACTTTGGGAAGTGGGGTACTAACTTTGTGGAAGTGGTCATTACCGGTGGGGGCCCTTGAAGTTTACACTAGACCTCTGGTTCCAGTCACACTCTCTGCTCTTGATCATCCATTGCATGAAGTTGTCTGCCATCTGCCCCATGGCCTGCCCTGCTACCATGCCTCCTGCCTGTGTGGACTGACATCCTCTAACTGTGAGCCCCCAGTAAGTCATTTCTCACTTAAGTTTATTTCAGTCAGTTTCTCTGCCATAGTGATTCACCAACTAAATAACACAGAAAATTGGTACCAGAGAGTGTGGTTGTTGCTGTGTAAAAATCTGACCATGTGGTTTTTAGGCCATGGAACATACTTGTGGGAGAAGTTTGGAAGAGTTTGGAGATGTGAGTGAGAGAAGTCCTGGAATACCATATGGGAGATTTAGGGGTGGTTCTGGTGAGTGCTTGGAAGAGCAGATGCTGATGCAGTTAGTAAAGACAGGGCTTACTGGGTTTCAAAAGAAAATGAGAAATCTTTTGGAATTGGAATAGAGATGATTCATGTTACCTTCTAGCAAAGGGTCAATCTGCCGTCTGTCCATGCCCTAAAGACTTGAGTGAGACTGAATTTAAAAGTAATGGACTAATTAACCTAGTAGAAGAAATATTAAAGAAAAATAGTGCTGAAGATGTAACTTCATTATTAATGGATGCTTTTAGCCAGATTTATGATGGGATTTAGCTCAGTTGGTAGATAGCTGCACTGCAGTCTCTGAGGTCCCGAGTTCAATTCCCAGCACCGCCAAAATGGGAGAAGAACCTGGCAATCCACTCCCAAGGCAATCCCAAAACAGTCTGCCATTGAAAACCCTATGAGAGTCGCTATGAGTCGGATACTGACTCAACAGCACCTAACAACAACAACATGATGAAAAAAATAAGCAAAAAACACAGCAGGAAGATATAAAAAATGTGCAGTTTAAAAAAGCAAAAAGCCCCGTGGTTTGTCTAAAGTTGCTGTGGACAGGCCTGGTTCAGGTAATGAGGCAGTGATTGTTGAAGAAGTAAATGCCATTAAGGGGAAGCCTCAAAGTTTTCACTAAGACATAGAAATTCCCTGGAGCACAAAAGGAGTCAGCCAGGCTCTTCCCATCTAAAGGGTCTGCTGCTGTGAAATGACAAACCCATTTAAAGAACTTTCATTTAAAAGGATGTAATTGTTGTCAGGTGCCCTCTCATAGGGTTTCCAATGGCTGATTTGGGATTCTTTTCAGGGAGTGGATTGCCACATCCTTCTCCCTTTTTTGTGGTGTTGGGGATCGAACCCAGATCCTTGAGTGCCTCCAGGATGCCCTGTAGCAAAGAGGCTACCCAGGGAAGTGGTTTCTCCACCTAGGCACACAGAAGCTACTGCAGCCATAGTCCAAAGGGCCCAGCTACTTGCTTGAGCTGGCAGTAAACCCTGGCATTGCCCATATAGTACTGCTTTTTCAGACATGAAGTTACGGAAACTGGCACCAAGGTTCCAGAAAATAGCCTGTGAGGCCAGGCAGTGTGTACCAGGGTCAGATGCTCTGAAGACAGTCCTTAAAGGGCTGATGTGTGAAGCTTTGAGGGTAGAGCCTAAGTAGCAGTAGAGACTGCAGCTTGTTGGAGATGCCAGCACTGTGAGATGTCTATATAGTAAAGCTGCCAAAAACAAGTGGAACTACGCTGAGGGGACCATGTGTGTTGCAAGTGGCAGGGCCATGGAGGTGAAGCCATCCAAATCTGCTCAAGCAGATGATAGCACATGTGCCAGATGTCACACTTGAACAAACAGAGTTTGTTTGTCCAGCAGAATATTGGTCTTGCTATGGACCAATCTTTCCTTTCTCTGCTCCCGCTCCTCCGTTTTGGAATGGGAATGCTTACTCTGTGCCATTGCATGTTGGGAGTATGCAGCCTGTTTTTTGTTTTGCAGGGGCTCACAGCTAAGTTTACCCTGCATCTCAGTGGAGAGTTTAGTCTTGGACTTTTGAACATAATTGAGCCTGTTGATACTTTGGGGACTCTTAAAGTTGCACTGACTGTATTTTGCATTATGAGGTGGCCATGGACTTTTGGGGCCAGAGGTGGAGTGTTACGGTTTGAATTTAAAGTGTCCCCCAAAAGTCATGTGTTTGAACATTTGGTGGTGCTCTTTATAGAGGCTATGGATCTTTGGGAGGTGGGATCCTAGGTTTTTGGAAGCAGTCCCTAAAGGTGGGGCTTTGGAGTTTATCCCAGACCTTAGTTCTGGTTGCACTGTGTGCTCCTGATCTGCTGTGACATGAGGTCATCGGAAACCTGTCCTGCAGCCTGCCCTGCCCCTATACCTCCCACCCGTATGGACTTACATCTCTCACTGTGAGCCCTCAATAAATCATTCCTTCCATAAGTATGTTTTGGTCAATTTCTCTGTCACAGCGATGCACCAGTTGACCAAAACATACAGAGTCTTGCTACATTAGTCCAGGCTGATCTCAAACTTAAAATCTTTCTGTCTCATCTTCCCAAGTGCTAGGATTATAGATGTAAATTTTTACTACTTAAAGTGGTGAATGCACTGCTTCCTCTTTGCCCCTCCCCTGCCTTTTCTTTTGTAGAGACTAACTATAGTTGATTTAATTCAGGAAAATTGTATGCAAACTAATGGTTTGCAATGATGTGTCTTGGCTTGGCAGAGAGTCTAGCACTGAGTTTTAACTAGAATAAGGACTTACTGTGTTTTTTTCTTAAATATTTCTTGAACACATTTGCTTTTCTTTATTTTCATCTCTACTTCCCTCCTTACCATCTCCTTTGAGCCAGTTTAGCCTGCTCAATGGTTTGTCTGTATTCACCCTAACTTTCCTTAAATCATTTCTTCATATTGCAGCAAAAGTGATGTTTTGGAAACGTATATAGATCTCACTGTACACTTTCCTGTATTCTTGTTTAAAGCTCTATAGCTTCAAAACTTGCATAAGAAAAGATAGAATCAAGAAAGGAAAAAATAATTTGATAAACTGCCAAATAATTAATGATCTAATTAAATAATTGAGTTCCTATCTACCTCTATAGCCTCATTCTGCATCTTTCCTATTCTTAATGTCTCCATTGTACATGACACTGAGTTTTTTTGTTCCTAAGTAAGACAAGTTTAACTTTTTTTTCACATGCTGTTGGAAATTCCATGACCTCCAAGCCTAAATAGATTTAGGCATCGAAGATCTTAGTGTAGACCGTATTTCTTCCTTTTCTCTCACCTCCTACTGCATTTTATTTTGAATTCTTCTTTTGAGTTCTCTAAACCTCTGAAACTGATTCTTTGTAGCTCTTACTATAGTCTACTTTTTTTTAATCAATGGTTCTTAAATTTATTTGTTTTACATTTTACTTGATATATTTCTCCATTAATTATAAACATAGTAGTTTCATTCATTATTGGATCTCCAGCACCTAGAATAGTACTTAGCACAAACATGCTCTCATTAAATATTCAGGAATTTCTTGGGAGAGGCCAGAGAGACTAAAAACGTTGGGAAAAAAATCTCATTACTCTGGTTGCCTGCATTTAAAGAGATGCCTAATAACTGCCACAATATGGTATTTGAAAACTCTATCTTAAAAACTATAAATCAAATTTCTTTGAAAAGAAGTGTGTGTATAGTTTTCAACAAAATGAATGTGTCGTAAGTATCCTCAGGGAAGAATTTTGCCCTTCTAGGAAATTTATCTAAGAGACTTGGGAGGGATTAGTGTACAGAAATATGGCTCAGTTTCCTAGGGCTTCCATAACAAAATACCACAAACTGGATAGATTAAAACAAGAGGAAATTATTCTGTCAAAGCTCCAGAGTCAAAGTATTGGGTTGCTTCTCTCTTTGATGCTCAGAGGGAGCTTCTCTTAGCTTTTGGTGGTTGCAGGGAATCCTTGGTGTTCTTTGGCCTGTGGCGGTATCACTCTGATTTATACTTTAGTAATATGGCATTCCCCCTCCCAGAAAAGTTATCTTCAAGGAGACTTTAGAAGGGCTAACAATAAGCAGAAGATTAGTTACTAAGTTTCATTAAATTTTATGTGAAGATTACAGGTCACTCTTTATGTAATGTGTACGTTCTATATTTAAGATTTGCTTTTGGCAACACACAATAGTATAATTTCTCAAGTCTTTGTTTTGTCAAAAGATAAATTTTTATATTTATTTTGTTATATGATGTGTGTGTGTGTGTGTGTGTGTGTAAACATTTTTGTTGTTTGGTGTTTTGTTTTTTTGAGACAAGATCTCATTGTGTAGCCTAGGCTGGCTTGAACCTTGCTATGTAGATCAGGCTGGCCTTAAACAAGCATCAGTCCTGCTGCCTTAGCCTCCTAAGTGCTGGGATTACACTTTGCTGCCATGCCCAACTCAGGATATATTTTTAAAGAGGGTAAAATATGACCTTTGTACGTGTGTCAAAGATTTTAACATTAATTGATGAAGGGAACAGTAGATATTAGAAACCAATTCAAAAGAGTAGTCAAAGTACCACACTTTTGTGGTTAGAGAATGTTGAAATGAATTTAGAAATGGATGAAAATTAGCAAAACTGGTTATAATTCACAGGTGAGAATTGCATTCAAGAGGACACAATTTGCATTTCTTTGAGGAGAGATTACTTACATTACTGTCAGTTTGCTATAAATTAACTTCTGTCTCTCTATACAACTTGTTTCATTATGGAATTCTGTAATACCCTTGTTGTTGTTGTTGTTGTTGTTAGGTGCCATCGAGTCGGTATCCGACTCATAGCGACCCTCATAGGGTTTTCAATGGCTAACTATTTCAGGATTGCCTTGGGAGTAGATTGCCAGGTCCTTCTCCCATTTTTGCGGTGCTGGGACTTGAACTCAGGACCTCAGAGACTGCAGCGCAGTGCTCTACCAACTGAGCTAAATCCCAGCCCGTAATAGCCTAGTCAAAACCAAATAAAAGTGCACTCCTATAGAGTTAGCTAATTGCCAGAGGTTTTCACATTCCATTGAAAGTGTATTCAGTAGTCTCAAGATATTTCCCTTTGTTTTCCTGGTCTCTAAAATGATGAAACTAAATGTATTAAGGTCCAATTTTATGTTTATCCATTAGAACTGTAAAGAATAGTAAATACATTCCATTCGTTATTTTTGCTTTTTAACTCATGGTATTTTGTTGAAGAACTACATACTAATATTGATCAGGCCATATCTATATTTAGCTTCATCATTATATAACACCCCAAACCATGTACAAGTAGCCCTTCGTCTTTAAAAAGAAAACAGTGCCTTTGGCAAACAAATCATAATCCCTTACTTCTGTGTACTGGGAATCTCCTGTAACCTTTAACTAAGAAAACTGAATTCTGTGTTTTTGAGTTAGTACAGTTGATTATAAAAGAAAGGAACTGAGCCCTAAACCCTTTGTCTTGTTGTCTTAATTACCCTCTATGTCAAGTACCGTACAGTATCTTTTCTACCAAAGGAAATACAAGTGACATGAGTTTAGAAAAACAAAATGATTCAACTGAAAAATTTTAATTGTAGAATTTTGAAGAGCTGCTATTGTCTTTTTTTTTTAAAGAAGAGTATATATAATGTTAAAAAGTAAAGTGTAAGTGGATACCTGTAAGAAGAGTACAGTAAAAGAAAAAAATTATAATTTGTAGCAATCTTTATTGCATGATCAAAACCAGTCAAACTAGTGCATAGAAGCCCTTAAATTGCATTTAAATTTATATTGGATTTAAATTGAAACTCCCTGCCCCTAGCACTCCTAGCTATCCTACTCTTCCTTATACTGTCACTACTATTTTTGTATTACCCTTATCACCATTTAATATTCTGTGAGATTTCCTTATTTCTAAAATTTATTATTTATTGTTTATATGCCTTCACTAGAATGTAAATCATATAAAGGCTGGTTTTTGTCTATTTTGTTCATTTATGAATTTAAGGACTATGCCTGGTATCTACTATGCACCCAATAAACATATTATTTGATGAGTAATACAAGAATAAATGAATAAGTGTTACCATTTTCAGTGATGGCATCATTTGGTTTTACTATAATCTTCAGGTCCTGTTGAGTATTATGAGAGAAAATTACTTCAGGAAGTTTGTGGAATCTGCAGAGCATCTCCATTCAGTGAATGTCTTATTGAAATCTCTGGCTTATGCTTTGTGTTTTTTTGTTTATTTGTTTTTGTTTTTGAAACAGGGTCTCACTATGTAACCCAAGCTGGCCTTGAACTCAGGATCCTTCTATCCCAACCTCCCAAGTATGGGAATTACAGCTTGGTTTATACTTTTAACTGTTGTATTGCCAATGTGTTTTAAGTTTCTTTTATTAAATTATTTCTTTTTCCTACCTCTCAGAAAACAACCCTTTTTGTTGTACATGTAAGTGGAGGTGTGCTCACCTTTGGTATGGGCTCACTATATATGTTTGTTCAGACCATCCTTTCCTACCAAATGCAGCCCAAAATTCATGGCAAACAAGTCTTCTGGATCAGACTGCTGTTGGTTATCTGGTGTGGAGTAAGTGCATTTAGTAGTATCCTTCACTGTATAATTTGAAGGGATTTGAACAACAAAATTTAAGTGAACACTACTTGCACAATGTAAGCAGCTTTTTTTTTTGTGGGAGAAATTCTGTGGTTAGTAACCCTAAACTAAAGGACTTGAAACATGAAATTCAGAATACTACTGGTCCAGGAACAAGGATAGTTAGCCTAACTATACTCACTTTAAGGAAATTAAGATCAAACAATTATCTAGTGGAAGTTTATGAGGGCACTGCTAATTTTCTGAGCAAAGAAGGATGGGATTGACTTTAAGAACCATTTTCTGGTGATCCACTGGGCACATTTTTAGTTTTACCACTGTCATATGACATTAATTCTTTAAGAAAATGGGTTTGGATCTTGGCAACAAATGTAAGAGTTATCTTTTTGGATTTTCAAAGTAATTTTTGTTTGGAATGTACAAATTTAAACTTACAGGTCTTCTTTGAGATTCTTCCTTGACATTTTTTACAGTGCTGACTTGCTCATCAATTTTATACAGTGGCAATTTTGGCACTGATGTAGTACAGAAACTCCGCTGGAACCCTGAGGACAAAGTAAGAACTTAAATCTATAAAACTTAGTTTTATATTAAAGATGGCTATTTTGGCCAGTTTTGATGTGTTTTTTATTTCATAACTAATGATGAGAATCAATTATATATTAGGATTATTTTCTAGATACGATAGAGTTTATGTAGAACTAACTATTCATATTTTCCTGTCACCTATTATATATGGATCTTTTCAAGACATAAAGAGTATTGTGAGGGCAAAGAGGTTTCTTACACATTGTCTCCCCTAAATGTGGATACAGTATACAACATACCCAATTGACATTTTTTATTATTAGAATTCTTGTACTCCAAATTGAAAAGATGTCTTCTCCCACTTTTTGTTATCTGGAAATTATTATAGACTCTATATTTGGGTTTGAATATAGTAGATATGAGAATGGAAATAGCATTTTTGATCCTGAGAATAGAAGTGAGGAGAGACATATGTTAAGTAATTAAATGAGTTTATCTATTTTCATAAACTGACATTTTATTTTGTTTTTTAAGAATCGGCACTACTTAGGACATATTTGTGAGAATGAAGTAATTTATTAGATTATCCTAATTATAATCCATATATTAGTTAATACTCCAAAGTAGCTCTTATTAAAGTTTATGGTGGACCTTCTTAAGCTTTTCTTAGTGGTATTTTATGAATGTTATAGTCTTGGGAAAAGCAGTAACTCCCTGGTTGTACACTAGAAATCCTGCTTAGTTACATAGGTGAAAATATTACTTGTTCTGGATGAAACTACAAGATGTGATTTAAAAAATATGGTGAATGTTTGAATCAAAAAGTTGTTACAATAAAATACTTCACCTTGCTTTGAACACACCCATCATTCTTACCACTTTCTGAAGCAGTTCTGAAAGTCTTTCATGAGTGTCTTTAGTTTCATCCTCCATCATGACAACACTCTATGTCACAGATTGTATCTAGTATGCCTTTTTTGTCAAATAAAAACATTAAGTGTGTCCTTATCCACCTTATTCACTAGATCTGGCACCATAAGACTTCTGGCTATCCCCCAAAGTCAAAATGACCATGAAAAGTAAATGTTTTGAATTGATTCAGGACATGAAGGCAGCCACAACAGTGCAGCAAAAGACACTTAGGAAAGAAGACTATCAGAATTGCTCCAGAAAGTGGCAAGAACGATGGGATAAGTGTGTTTGAAGTTAGACAGAGCATTTTGATGGGGATTAATGTCAATGTGTCTATTATTGTAATTTTTAAAAGATTCAAACAGTCACAGTATCTTTTGATCACACCTCATAACTAGTATCATTTAGGAGGAATTCCTAATATCTACTCTTTAATTCTCAAGATATATTCAATTAAACAAGGGTTGATTTTCAGAAGGTAGTGTGGTTAATAAGTATTGGGGTGTTTTGGTTGTTTATTTGGTAAATACTATAGATTTTTTTGAATAAAATTTTCAAAACTATTCTTTCTTTTCCCGTTACTCAAGGGTTATGTGCTTCACATGGCCACTACTGCAGCAGAATGGTCTATGTCATTTTCCTTCTTTGGTTTTTTCTTGACTTACATTCGTGATTTTCAGGTAAGAAAACACAGTATTGGATTTATGCAGTCAAATTTCCTTCAGGTGGAATAACAAAACATTCCATTGGACAGTCTCTAGTCTTTTCAAAAATTAAATGTTTAAAATCTGGTATCATAAGCAGTAATATAAGAGGAATAACTTCAGTGAAATTACTTCTGAGTTTGGGGAAGTAGTGTATTGCTAATAAGATTCAGCCTTGAAAATGCAGTTGCAAAACATATTTGAAGAAATTATTTTATAAAACTTTCATACTCTGTATACATTTACATAGGCCAACCCCAATGTTTAGTTTTACTAGAACAAAAGAAGAACAGAGACCATTCTGAAGAGAGAAGGTTGGTTTTCTCATATCACCTGGTGAAAACGATGATACCTTTGGTAGTGTAACAGCTCTTTGATTCTTATGAGCCATTAGGTTGATTTACATCTCTAATGCAAAAGATAGTCTATAGACCATATGCAAGAGCATATTGGCTTTGTGAAAAGCAGTAACTCCTTGATTATAGAATAGAAATTCTGTTTTGTCTTATTTAGGTGAAAACATTACTTATTCCAGGTGAATAAAGAACCAACTTCCATATATAATTTTCTTTTCTGTTCCAGAAAATTTCTTTACGAGTGGAAGCCAATTTACATGGATTAACCCTCTATGACACTGCTCCTTGCCCTGTTATCAATGAACGAACACAATTACTTTCCAGAGATTTTTAATGAAGGGATAAAATATTTCTGTGATGATTATGATTCTCAGGGATTGGAAAAAAGATTCACAAAAGTTTTTTATTACACTCAGAAATTTTCAACCAGTTAATCAAGGCTGACAGTAACATGAATGAATACTGATAATCAGGAGACCAGAAACAAGCCATTTAATAAGTTATCTTAAGGGTATCATTAAGAGGACTATTTAAATACATTTATGCCTACACTTTTTTTTATTTCAGAAAATAAAACCAAAGAACTAAAACATTATAGTTTTTACTACATTATTTAAGAGAAACAACTTGAAGTGCACCAGTCTGTATAATCCAGCCTTATACGTTTTATGACTCATTTAAAAATATCTTTTGTTAGAAGCATTTTAATGAGAGATATTTTTCTGTGATTAATTGTTGTTGTTACGTCCCCTTGAGTCGGGTCCAACTAATAGTGAACCTATGTACAATAGGACAAAACACTTCCTGACACTAGTGCCATGCTCGGCACTATTGTTAGTGGTTCTCTGCTAATCATAGAGCTTCCTATAACTGTTTCGGGAGTTGGTTGCTGGGTCCTTCTACCTAGCCTATAGCATCTGGTATTCCCAGGTGGTCTCCTATCCAAGGTCTAACTGGTCCCACCCTGCTTAGCTTCCAAGACTGATGGGACAGGATGCCAACGTGGTTTGGCTGTAGCCCCAAATATTCAGTATTGGTCAGTAAATATTTAGAATTGGGTTTTGAAATTAGAGTTTTGAGCTGGGCACGGTGGTTCATGCCTGTAATCCCAGCAACTCAGGAGTCAGGCAGGAGGATCAGAGGTTTGAGGCCAGAGGCAGCCTGTGTAACTTAGTGAGACCCTGGTCTCAAGATAAAAAATAAAAAGGGGCTGGAGTTGCATCTCAGTGGTAGAGTTCTTATAAAAGTATGTATAATGCCCTAGGTTCAGCCCCCTAGTACTGCAAAAGAATAAAATAAAGTAAAATAAAAATCAGAACTTTGGCATACTAATACATTTCTCATAGTGTTAAATTATTTTTTTCTGAAATTTTCTGAAATGATTTACCTATAAATAGAAGTAGACATGAATTCATGTGAGTTCTGTTATGGATTAAACTTTGCATAAGAGATTGAGTAGGTATTGATTTGATTCTTACTACAAGGTCAGGTACTACGGTAACTGATCTATCATACATACTTGCAGTAGTTTCATGAAGCCTCATCTCTGGTATGAGTTTTATTACCAAGTGAAGGACAGAATTACCTATAGTAAGTTTACTCCCATCATGTTTTATATAAAACAAGGGTTAATATTCATAAACAAGGCTGAGAAGTTTGTGAATAAAAGCAAAAAGTCATTTCAGACTGTAGGTGAGAGCTTTGCAGATTTTCATTTATAACAAATTATAGTTACTAGTAAAAGTACTCTTGAACTCAGGAGGCTGAGGCAGGAGGGTTGTGAATTCAAGGTCAGTCTAGGTTATGTAGCAAGACCCTGTCTCAAAAACAACAAAAATTTTTTTTCTTTTTTCTTTGATCAAGGCAAATGCTTATATAGTTTCTACTTGGATCTGTGTGCAGAAAATGAGTGGTTTATAGATCCTTGATAATATCAAAAGGAAGAAAATGCTCACCTAGAAAACACTTAGTGGCAAATGGTTTGCAAAAGAATCTTTGAAGAAAATTTACAAGGTTTATTTTTAGAAGAGATCATTTCAAGTCTAAAAGGAAAGATGGTAGGAAAAACTTTAAAATACAGGAAGGAGCAATTTAAGGGAAAATGTTTTTATGATGGAACTAGAGACTTTGATTATAAATAAGTTCTTAGGTACAAGAATTAGCAAATAATATTTCTGAAGAAATATTCTGGACTGATGAAACAAAAAGTGAAGTTAAATACTGTTTAGCTATATCAAACAGCGGTGAACATGGGAGACATTTCAGTAAACATTGAATGCTGGTATTACTAGAAGAAAAATTGGATACAGTTCAGGAAAAAGTGTCATGTCTTTGAAATTCATGGTGCAATCACACATAAAAAGTATCATGCGATCCTGATTGCTATATATCAAGGAATCTCTAATTCAAGATATGAAGCATCCACACTATGGTGAGGAGGAAATTGATAGACTCAGTTCATAAAACTATAATTTATGTGTGGGAAAGGTGGCTCAGGAAAAAATTGTTAGAATTGTCCATTTTTACAATATTAGGCTTAGAGATACGTTCCCCATATAAAAGAAATTGTTTTGATACAAATATTACTTTGATAGATTTAAACTTCATTAGTTAAGTTTTACCCTTAGAAATAACATAGGCTAAAAATATTAATTTTACTAAGGGGGTTAAAGGTCAGGAGAAATTTGGAATGTGTGTTCATCCCTAACCTTAACCCTGAAGACAATCATGCTCTCCTTCTAAACACCTTGCCTCAACATTCTCTCTGTCTGCTTCCTGGTTACCATAATGTAAGCTTCTCTGCTCCACCATGCTCTTCCTGCTATGATGTACTGAAACCTCTGAAACCACCTCGGACAGTTTTATAGGCCTTGGAAAGATCTATAGCTTTCAGTACCATCCATGTGACTAGTGATCCATATATACATATATACTTTTTTGAGACAGACTCTAGGAAGTCCAGGTCGTCCTTGAACTCACAGTGATCCTTCTGCCTTAGCTTCCCGGTTGCTAGGATTACAGGCATGCAGTAATACTCCCAGATTAATACATTTCATTTTAATGATCATTTTGCTTCTTTAGTCCTTTGTACACAATGGATATAAGCAACCTGACCCATAGTAATGGATGGAAATTAGGTCTGCATTTTAAAACTAGACAAGAGCCCAAAAGACAGTGGGGAGCCAGTGCCATTAAATGTATGTACTCTACAGTGCCTGAAGATACAAAAGATGCTGGTCATAGAATTTAGTGCCCAGGAGACAGACAGCAGATACAGTATAATTTTTCCCATCTTTATGGTTATAAGTAAGGAAAGGCAGGGTTCCTGCTAGTGGGTTCCTCTGCCAGTGTGCCTTCAGGAATTCAGCTGTCACATTGGGTGGCTTCAGAAACATTGCCTACTACACAGAGGTGGGACTTTCCCTCTGTAAGATTTTTATCAGAGCCCACAGGACTGCCTCTTCCTTGAGACATGGCTGCCCTGAGTTGGTGGTCTTTGGACACAAGCTGCTTACCCAGTCTGTTGTCATCACACATATATCAAGATTAGTTGGCTCTATATTCTCCCATGTGCTGGAAAATTGCCACTGAGGGATCCAAGCTGTGGCTCCTCTGATGAGAAGGGACAACCACTTCATGAGAGTTGGATAACAGTCATAGAAGAAAATGTTAAATAACACAGGTTAAAAGCAAAATAAGGCTAGGTGCAATGGTATACATCAGTAATCCCAGCAACTCAGGAGGTGGAGATGGGAGGATCGTAAGTTCAAGGCCAGAGAGATTTAATGAGATCCTGTCTCAAAATTTAATAAGGGACTAGGGATGCAGCTCAATGGTAGAGTGCTTGCAAAATATACACAAGACCCTGGGTTTAGCCCCCTAGTATTGCAGAAAAAAACAAAAAATCCTGGAGTGATGCCACCCCTCAGATATGCTGGTCCCAAATTAAACATATGGCAGAAGTTTGTAAACTCAAAGAATCCACACCCAGTAGGACGTTTATGTCAAATAAATTTATGTCAAAAATGAAGGGAAAAAAATCCTATATCTTGCATCTATTGTCAAAAACAATATTTTTGATGAACAGATACAGACATTTCTCTTTAATTCAATCAACATTATTATAACGAATATTTGGGTTTCAGAGTAAGAAGTCTTAAGGTAATAAAGTTGGCAGGTACTTGAATTGATAGTGAAAAATATTATATCCTTTTGTCTTGAGTACATAACAAGACCAGATTTTTTAGCCTCCTTTGTAATTAAAAATAGGCATGAGAATGAATTATAAAAAGTGGAATGGATATCTTTGCTAATTTTATATTCAGGTTTCAAAAAATAGTTTTTTTTCCTTTTGTGTCTACTGGATATTGATGACAAGGTTGTAAAAGTTAACAGAATCACAAGGTAGAGGGAGCCTAAACTTGTCCATTTTATTGGTCACATTTTCCAAAAATCAAACCCAAGATATAATTTAGGAACTTAACATTTGTTCACCCAAGTTATGAAGATTGTATTGTATATTGTGATAAACTTGAAGACTGGACCATTGAAAGTACACAAAGTAATAAGTGTATAAAGAGAAAGATAATTTTCTTATCCCTTCCTCAGTGTCTGGTACAGATTCACTGCAAACTGAAAGCTCAGTAAATATTGGATATTAGTAAAATGTAAGTGTACATTTTGCCTAGTTTTCAGCCAGCCAAACTGCTGATTTTAGAAAGGGTATACTCATTTTTTAGGGGAGAAGGACATGGCAATCCACTCCCAGGCAATTCCAAAAGAATCAGCCATTGAAAACTCTGTGAGGTCGCCATGAGTCAGACATGACTCTACAACACCTAACAACAACAACATACTCCTTTATTAGGAAGGAATAAATATAGAACAGACGTAAAACAAAGGAAAAATCTGAGGCATTATGGGTCATAATAGTATAAGCAACTGTATCCTCCAAAGGACATAGTAATTTGAGACCGTTGTCCCAAGGAACAGAAAGCCCAGGACATGAGTAGGTTAGAAAAAAATACTGCAAATACCATAAAATGTTGTTAGGTGCTGTCAGTCAGTATCCAACTCATAGCAACACTACGTACAATAGGCGAAACACTATTGTCAGTGCTTCTCTGCTATTCATAGGGTTTACAATGGCGGATTGATTTTGAGAGTGGGTTGCCAGGTCCTTCTCCCAAGCCTACAGTATCTGTTGTTCCCAGGTGGTATCCCATCCAAGTACGGAGCAGACCTGACCCTGCTTAGCTTCCCAAATCTGACAGGATTGGATGCCACAGTACTATGGCTGCAGGCATACCATGAAATGGACCACTGTAGTATATATAGTACAGAGCAAAATTTCTTGTTTACAGGAAGCTGGATGTTAACCTGAGAAGCACAGATTCTACTAAAATTTACCTAATGTTCAAATCTAATTTTTTCCTCTGGTAAAAGGAAATCTTGGCTATCCACTTAGAATATTCAAAGGGAATGATAAAGTTAAACAATTGCTACAACAAACCCTGACTCTTCTTCAGCTGTGGGTCACATTGATTCATCCTCTCACTCTGGTAGCCTGACAAAAAAGGGTGTACCATTTTCTGAAGGAATTTATTATTTTTTTGTACATACTTTCCTTTTGTAGAAAATATTCAGCATATAGAAAAAAAAAAGACATACAAAGGAGCAAAAAAGAAAAAAAAGATACAGGGAAGAAACAGTCAATAGAAGCAAGCTCAGAATCTCAGAATTACCCAGATGTTTGAAGTACTGATAACAGTGATAAAAATGCTGACAATCTAGTTTAAAAAAATTAGAAAATATGTATGAAAAAATACAGGGTTTCAGCAGACACATGGAAAATTAATTGTAGAAACAGTTTTAGAATTGAATATGTTCTAAGACAACACATGGAACAATGGATCGGTAAACTTGAATACCAGACAATTGAAAATACACGAAGTAAAAATCAAAAAGAAAAAGGAGGGAAAATAAAATAATAGAATATCTGAGATTTGAAGGCAAAATCAAATGGCCTACCACTCTTGTAATTGAGTCCTCAAAGGAAAAGATTGAGAGAATGGTACAGAAAAAATGTTTGAGGAGATCTTGACTAAGGGCTTTAGAATTGATGGGAAGTAACAGAAAAATCAACAGTGAGGTGTTTTGGTTTTTGTTTGTTTTTTGTTTTGCAGTACTAGGGGTTGAACCCAGGGCCTCCTGCTTGCATGTCTTGCCAAATTACACAGACTGCCTCTGGTCTCAAACTTGTGTCCATCCTGCCTCTGCCTCCCTAGTGGCTGGGATTACAGGCATGCACCACTATGCCTAGCTGAGGGTTTTTTTTTTTTTTTTTTTTTTTTAATATAATTAAATTGGGTGAATGCCTAGCAAGACTGATATACTTGGCTGAATAATATCTTCTCCAAAATTCATGTCTACCTGGAACTTCAGAGTATGACCTTATTTGGAAAAAGTTTTTGCAGATGTAACTAGTTAACTTCATACTACATTAGGGTGACCCCTAAATCCAAAGATGGGTGTCTTATAAAGAAGGCCATGCAGAGACACAGGCATAATAGGAAGAAGACCAGGTGAAGATGGAGGCAGAGATTGGAGTAATGCAGTTGCAAGCAAAAGAATGGCAAAAATTGCCTGTAACCAGAAACTAAGAAGAGGGAGAGAAGTATCTCTTTGTTGAGTATTTAGAGGGAACCTTGAGTTTGGACTTCTAACTTCCAGAATTGTGAGAGAAAAAAAAATTCTGTTTTCGGCCACCCAGTTTATGGTAATTTTTCCTGGCAGTCTCAGAAACTAAGAAAAATGATAAAGTTTAAAAGGGAAAACACAAATTATTAATGTCAAGAGTAAAAAAGGCGAACATCAGTACATTAATGGTAATAGGGGAACATTATAAACAACTTTATGCCAATAAGAGATTCAGTAACTTAGATGGAAGGGAAAAATGCTATTTGAACAACTTGTCAAAAATGATGCGAGAAGGAATACAAAAATCTAAAAGAGGCTGTACACTTAACTGAAATATTGAATTGTTGATCTCAAACCTTGCCAAAAGAATACTCCAAGCTCTGATTATTGGAGAATTCTGTTAAATATTAGGAGTAATACTAAGCTCTACACAAACTCTTTCAAAAAGTAGAAAACAATTTTCAACTTGTTTCATCAGGCCAGTATAATCCCAGTAACAAAACTGGACATAAATACTACAAGAAAAGAAAAAGTTCAGTATCTCTTGTGAATATTAATGCAAATATTTAAACTAAAAAGAAATAGATTCTAGGAATATAAGAAAGGATGATATGACCAAGTGGATCTTGTTTTTATAAGGTGCCATCCAGTTGGTATCCAACTCATAGTGACCCTACATACAACAGGTGAAACACTATTGTCAGTGCTTCTCTGTTATTCATAGGGTTTTTAATGCTGGATTGATTTTTGGGAGTGGGTTGCTGGGTCCTTCTCCCAAGTGGATCTTAACCTAGCAATATTGTTGTTGTTAGGTACCATCAAGTTGGTATCTGACTCATAGCGACTCTGTGTACAGCAGGTGAAACACTATTGTCAGTGCTTCTCTGCTGTTCATAGGGTTTTCAGTGGCAGATTGATTTTTGGGAGTGGGTTGCCATGTCCATCTTCCAAGCCTACAGCACCTGGTGTTCCCAGGTGGTCCCCCATCCAAGTACTAACCAGGCCTGACCCTGCTTAGCTTTTGAGATCTGATGGGATGGGATGCCACAGGGCTACAGCTGCAGGCGACCTAGCAATATACATATTAGTAAATGAGAACCACAATTAATCACAGGCATAAAATAATGACACAAAATCACTAATAATAAACTGAATTTTGTATTAAAAATTGGTAAATGAAATATGAAATACTATCCAAAGTAGCAATAATGTAAAATAATTATGTTGTTAGGTGCCATTGAGTCAAATCTGACTCAGCATTCCTAGGCACAGCAGAATGAAACACTACCCAACACTGTAATGCACATGATCTTTTTCAGCCCATTGTTGGCAGCCATTATGTTTTGTCTTATTTTGAGTCATGCCACATCAGCAAAAAGGAATTCCAGTGGCTTTATTCCACTCCTGTCATGAAGGTCTACTCTAATTTGAGGAGGGCTTGCAGCTGTACCACTGTGGTGTCTGATTCCCCTCAGATCTTAGAAGCTAAGCAGGGTCAGTCCTGGTTAGTACTTGGATGGGTGACTGCCTGGGAACATCAGGTGCTGTAGGATTGGGAGAAGGACCTGGCAACCCACTCCCCCAAAACAATCAACCATTGAAAACCTTTTGAATAGCTGAGAACTACTAACAGTACTGTTTTGCTTATTGTATGTAGGGTCACTATGAGTCGGACACCAACTCGATAGCACCTAACAATAACAAATTGAGGAAGAAACGCTTCCATAGTCATGTCTTGGATGCTTTACAGCCTTGGAGGCTCATTTTCCAGCACTATATTTGACAACACTTCTCTGCTATTCATGGGGTTTTCAATGGCTAATAATTTTGGGAATGGGCTACCAGGTCCTTAACCCCAGTCTCCCTTAGTCTGGAAGCTCAACTGAAACCCTCTCACCATGGGTTGCCTTGCTGGTATTTGAAGTACTGGTAGCATAGCTTTCAGCATCACAGGAATGCAGAAGCCCACACGGCATGACAAACTGACAGACACAGGGAAAATAATCACACCTAAGAATAATTCAGCCTGTAGCTGTACCTCTGTGGCATCTGATCCTGTCAGATCTCAGAAGCTGAGCAGCGTCAGACCTGGTTAGTACTTGGCTGGGAGACCACCTGGGAACTCTGGCTGCTGTAGTCTTGGGAGAAGTACCTGGCAACCCACTTCCCAAAACAATCAGCCATTGAAAACACGAATAGCAGAGAAGAACTGGCACAGCCCAGGGCATGGCACAATGTCAGGTAGTGTCTTGTTCTGTTGTACATAGGATCCCTATGAGTCGGACCCAACCTGATGGCCCCTAATAACAAGAAGAAAGAATAATCCTAATGACACATTGGTGTGATCTTTACACTGACAGCTATAAAACGATGAGAAGAAACTGAAAGTACCTAAATAAATGGAAAATGCATCATATACTTGGATGAAGGGCTTGGCCACCCACTGCCAAAAAATCAGCTATTGAAAATCCTATGAACAGTAGAGAAGCACTAAAGATAGTGTTTCAACTGTTGTGCATAGTGTCACTATGAGTCAGATAGTGACTCCATGGCACCTAACAACAGCAACATACTTGGATTGGAAGACTCAATATTGTTAACATACTTAATCTCTTCTTGATGATTTGTGGATTTCATTTAACTCCTAGGAAAATTCTGGCAATATATTTTTAAGAAGTTGACCAACTACTATCACCATCTTAACAGTCATACTTTAACTGGGGAGGAAAAAAGATAGGGACAGACACAAAACTCTCTTCTCAGAACAGGGAGATATTAGAGAACAGCATTCATTACTCGATAAAGGTATGCATGAGGACAACAGACCAACAGTTGAGATTTAAAATGACCAAGAAGAGGTGGAAACAGCAGATGACACAGGACACGCAACAGTGAGATAGGAGTGAACCTCTACTTGACAAGAGGTATTGTGGGAAATGAACAGAGGTCTTAAAGATTCTCCTTGAGTAGAAGCTGCCAAAGGTGCTACTTGGCACCTGGCCTCCACTGCTGGATTGCAGCTTTGGGAGTGTGATATCAGCCAGGGAGGGGGCTGTAGCTTCCCTGGTCCCAGGCACCACCAGAACTGTGAGACAGAAAGTGATCAAGCTTTGGAGCAGCAGGAGCCAGGCATGCTGGGGGCAGTGCTGGCTGTAGAGGATCAGCAGAAGTGCGGTGCAGGGAGCCTGAAGCTGAAACTCCCTGGAGGGAATGACTGGAGTGCCCTGCCATCATCCTGCCACTTTTTTGAGTGTATGGAACCTCTTTCCATGAAGAGGAGTTGGGGCACGGAGCCTGGACTACATGAGAAAAAAGATGTCACTATAATTTATTGGGAGCTAAATAGCAGAGCAGACAGTGGCTCCTGATATGGACATCAGCTCATGAGTGAACTGTTGGTGAAAGTGTGGCAGGGAACAAGACTAGGGGTCTGGCCAAGCTTGCCCCACTGGGAAAATACATACACCCATGCAGCCCATGGCAGATAAAGAGCATTCTCCAAAAAGAACGCATGACATTGCCTGAGAGGGTCCCAAAGGTGATTGGTCCTGGCTGTACTGAGTAAATACAGTGGACTGCAGACAAACTTAGCCCAGAATTATAGTCTGTGTAGGGAGTGGACAGCAGGGCCAGGCCAGGACAGATGCCTGATAACATCTGGACGGACGGTAACAGTTTTAAGAAATTGAGTGACTATCATGTACTCTGAATTAATCAATGTAAGTTGAGTGGTTTTTTTTGTTGTTTTTTTGTTTTTTGTTTTTTTCTTTTGCCTTTTCAGAGTGGGTTGAGCAGTCCTAGAGTTTGGAATTTTTGTTTTGTTTTTTTCTTTTTCTGAGTGGGTCAAGTGGTTCTGATTTCTTTTAAAAATTTCTTTTTCTGAGTGGGTTGAGTGGTTCTGTTTGTTTTCTTGCTCTTTTTCTGAGTGGGTTAAGCAGTTCTGGGGGTTGTCTTTTTTTTTTCTAAGTGTGTTGAGCAGTTCTGGGCTTGTTTGGTTTTGTTTCTGTTTTTCTGAGTGAGATGAGCAAGTCTGGGTTTTTCTTTCTGTTTTCTTTTTCTGAATGAGTCGAGTAGTTCTAGTTTGTTTTTCTTTTCTGGATTTTGTGTAGGCATCTGAAGAGTTGGTTAATTCCAATAGTCTCTTACTAGCTTTTCCCTACCCTACTTTACCTCTCCCTTGAAATGCATAGACTTTGAAACCTCTTGCTACCAACCTCACTAACCATAATTTCCAACTAGTAATTGGCTTAGGCTACAGTTGTTATTAGATGCCATCAAGTCCAACTCATAGTGACCACCATAGGACTTTCAATGGCTGTTTCAGAATTGCTTCAGGAATGGATTACCACATCCTTTTCCCATTTTTGCTGTGCTGAGGATTGACTCCAGGTGCTCAGAGAGTAAGAAGGAGCACTCTACCATCTGAGCTAAACCCAGCCCTAGGATACACTAGTCAACCAAAATATCCCAAACTTATTTGTTCAAACCAAAATTGGGCTTCTTACACACTTACATTGGCTAGACTTTGCACTTAGATCAAGCAATGGGCAAGCCTCAATAGAAAAATACATGAAACATGAAAGATCAGTTTGGATAGGAAACCCTAATGTACCAAACTCCTTCAATAGATAATTTTAAAATAACCGAATTCTTAGAGATGCCAGAAAAAGAAGGTAGAAGGCTGCTTATAAATATCTTGAAAGACTTCAAGAACACCACAATGAGAGCAATTGAAACACTAGACAAAAAAGTAACGTAGAAGAAAAATTCAGCAAGGAAATCAAGATCCTGAAGAAGAATCAAACAGATGCTGGAATTACAAAGCAAAGTCAATCAACTTAATATTACAATAGAATCTTCAGTATCCAAATTGAACAAAGCCAAAAACAGAATTTCTGATACTGAAGAAAAAGTTGAAGATCTTATCTATTCAGATGTCAAGAAAGATAGAAAGGTGAGGCAGTATGATCAATACTTTCACAGGTCTTGGATAAAATGAAGAGGTGCAACCCATAAACTCAAGGGGTTCATGAAGGAGCTGAAAATAACACTAGGGAGTTAGGAAATATTTTCAAAGAAATAATAACTGAAAACTTCCCAAAACTAAGGGAAGAAATAGATACCTATACAACTGAAGCATCCAGAACTCCAAATAGAGTAGAACAGAACAGATCTCCACAACATATTATAATTGGAATGCTGAATCCAGACAGCAAAGAAGTTATTAAAAAAACTATGAGAGAAACACCAACCCACAAAGGCAAACTCAGAATAATAAGTGACTTCTCAATGGCAACTTGAAAGGCAAGGGAAAGTATGGTTAAACACCACTTAGGTCCTGAAAAAGAGTAACTGCCAACCAAGGTTATTTTACCCAGCAAAGCTATCTTTTAAAATAGATGGAATGTTCAAGGCATTCCGTGATATTGAGACAATTCAATTGCAAGATCAAAGGAATGAATAATAGATACAAGGGTAACTCAAGAATACAACAGGCTAAATATGAATCACCAAATAGAAACAAACACCAAAATGATGCAAAATAATAAGCTCCTCTCAGTAATTACCCTAAATATAAATGGTATAAACTCACCATTTAAGAGGTACTTACTGGCCAGCTGGGTTAAAAAATAAAAGCCCTCTATTTGTGGGATTCAAGAGACACCTCCCCACAAAGACCATAAAAGTTTGAAAATTAAAGGATGGAAAACAATATACCAAGAACATGGGAACCAAAAAATAGTAGGAATAGCAATACTAATTTCTGACAATTTAGATTCAATGTCAAACTAATCAAAAGAGACAAATGATTGTCACTATATATTGCTAAAAGGAATAGTCAGCCAAGAACTCATAATGATCATTTTTATTTACCAAATATAGATGCACCTTTCTTCATAAAACAAACTATTGGAGATAAAGAACACATCAGACCAGACACAACAATTATGGGAGATTTTAATACCCACTTTCTTCAAGAGACAGGTTATTAAAGCTAGAAATCAGCAGAGAAATGAAGGACTTAGCACCTTAAGCCAACTGGATCTTACAGAATTCTACAGAATATTCCATCTACCAGAGGTGGAATACATATTCTTCTCAGCACCACATGGAACTGTTTCTAAAACTGGCCACATTTTAGTTCACAAATTGGCCTCAACAAATAATTTTTAAAAACTTAAAATCATACCCTTTACCTTATCAGATCACAATAAAATAAAACCAGAACCAGAATAAAATAAAACCAATAAAATAAAACCAGCAAGAAAAACTTAAGAAAGCTTACAAATACATGGAGACTAAATAGCACACTTCTGAATGACACAATATGTCCTCAAAGAGATCAGAGAGAAAATTAAAACATCCCTGCAATCAAATAAGCATGAAAACACATCATACCAAAATTTATGGGATACAGCAGAAGCAGTCCTACTAGGGAAGTTCACAGTCATGCATGCTATCATTGATAAGTTAGTGAAGGTTCAATTAAATGACACACCTTAAGATACTAGAAGGCCAACAGGAAGCCAACCCCAAAAGAAGTACACAGAAATTGTCATGACCAAGGTAGAATTTAACCAATTGGAAACTAAAAGGACAATACGAAGAATTAATGAAACTATGAGCTGGTTCTTTGGAAAAGTCAACAAAATTGACAGTCCCTTAGCCAGACTCATCAAAGAAAGAGAGAAAATGCCCAAATTCTCAAAATCATAGATCACAAAGGGGACATAATGACATCTACTAATGAAATCTAGAAAGTCATCAGAGACTACTTTGAGAAACAGTACTCTCCAAAAACCAAAAATACGGAAAAAATGGACAAATTCCTTAATGCATATGAATTACTGAAACCAAGCCCTGACGATATAACCAAATTTAACAGACCCATTTCATTCACCAAATTAGAGACTTTAGTAAGAAACCTCTGAACAAAGAAAAGCTTGGGTCCTGATGGGTCGACAGCTGAATTCTATCAAACCTTCAAAGAATTATTGCCTATTCTCCTCAAATTATTCCATAAAATAGAAAAGGAAAGCATACTTCCAAAATCATTCTATAAAGCCAGTATTACCATGATATCCAAACTGGATAAGGACCCTTCAAACTATAGAGAACTTTCGACCAATTTCCCTGATGAACATTGATGGAAAACTCCTCCATAAAATTCTGGCAAACCGAATTCAGCAACACTTAAAAAAGATCATACACCATGATCAAGTGGGCTTCATTCCACAGATGCAGAGCTGGTTCAACATACAAAAATCGATTATTGTAATTCAACATATCAAGAGACTGGCAGACAGAAATCACATGATCATCTCAACTGATGCTAAGAAGGCCTTTGAAAAAGTGCAACATCCTTTTGTGATAAAAGTCCTGAAGAAATTGGGCATAGTAGGAACATATCTCAACATCATAAAGGCCATTTATGATAAACCTTATAGCCATCATATTAAATGGATAAAAACTGAAAGCATTCCCTTTAAGATTGGGAACAAGACAAGGATGTCCACTCTCTCCTCTCTTATTCAATATTGTGATTGAAGTCCTAGCCAGAGCAATCAGATAAGAGAAAAATTAAAGGAATACAGATAGAGAAAGAAGAGTTCAAATTATCTTTGTTTGTAGATGACATGTCCCTCTACCTAAAAGACCTAAAAAATTCTACTAGAAAACTCTTAGAGCTAATTAGCTCCTTCAGCAAGTTAGCCAGATACAAAATTAACACTCATACACCAATAGTGAACAGGAACAGAAGGAAATCAAGACAAATTTCCCATTTACAATAGCACCCAAAAATTAAATATTTAGGAATCTACCGAACCAAAAACCCTAAGGACCTCTACAAGGAAAACTTCAAAACTTTAAAGAAAGAAATAGCAGAAGATTCTAGAAGATGGAAAGACCCTCCTTGCTCATGAATTGGGAGAATTAGTATTGTGAAAATGTCTATACTACTAAAAATGATTTATAGATTTAATGCATTTGTTAGCAAAAGCTTAATGACATATTTTACAAAACAGAAAAAAAAATCCTAAAGTAAATATGGAAGCACAAAAGACCATGAATAGCCAAAACAATCCTAAGCAACAAAAGCAGTACAGGAGATATCACAATACCTGACTTCAAACTTTACTATGGGGCCATAGTGGCAAAAACAGTTTGGTATTGGCATAAAAAAAAAAAAATAGGCATGAAGATCAGTGGAACAAAATTGAAGAACCAGGGATACACCCATTGCAAGTATAGCCACCTGATTTTTGACAAAAGGGCCAAGGATGTTCAATGGAAAAAAGATAGCTTCTTTAACAAATGATGCTTGGAAAACTGGATATCCATGTGCAGAAGACTGAAAATAGACCCGTATCTTTCAATCTGTAAGAGTCAACTCAAAATGGATCAGAGATCTCAACATACAACTGGAAACCTTAAAACTATTAGAAGAAAAGATAGAGAATATGCTCCAATACATAGGCATAAGCAAGTATTTTCTTTAAAAGGCCCCAACTTCTCAGAAAACTGCACCAAGAATCAACAAATGGGATTACATGAAGTTAATAAGTTCTTGTACAGCAAAAGAAACAGTGAACAGAGTAAAGGGAGAGCCCACAGAATGGGAGAAAATCTTTGCATCCTACACATCTGACAGAGGACTAATTTCTAGAATATACAAAAAACTTAAGAAATCAAACACCAAAACAACAAATAACCCATTAAATAACTGGGCAATGGAACTGAGCAGACAGTTCTCAAAGGAAGAAGTATCAATGGCCAATGAACACATGAAAAATGCTCAATATCCTTAGCCATTATGGAAATACAAATCAAAACAACACTGAGATTGCATCTTACTCCAGTAAGAATGGTCAAGATTAACAAAATAAATAACAAATGCTGGTATAGATGTGGAGAAAAAGGAAAACTTTTACATCAATGGTGATGTAAATTAGTTCAGCCACTTTGGAAATCAATATGGATGTACCTTTGAAGACTAAGAGAGTAGAACTGCCATGTGACCCAGCTATACTGCTCCTGGAAATATACCCAAAGGAAGATAAGTCATCATAACAGAGACACCTATACTTCCATGTTAAATGCAGCACTTTTCACAATTCCAAGCATATGGAATCAACCAAGACGTCCATCATCAGAGGAATAGATTGAAAAATTATGGTATATATACACAATGGAATATTACTCAGCAATAAAGAAGAATAAAATGGTGTCATTTGCAGCAAAATGGATGGAACTGGAGAGTATCACCTTAAGCAAACTAACCCAGTCTCCAAAAGAGAAATACCATATGTTCTAACTCATATGTGGGAGCTAAATCTAAAAAGAAGAAAAAAATCTATATACAGATATATAAAAATGAACAATAATACTTATCTAAGAAAAGAAAATATAAAAGAATGGGGGAGGAGATCAGTGGGTGGGAGCAAGGGGATGGAAAAGGAGGGGAAGAGAAATAAAGTGGAGGAAGAAGGGCAATAGGGGAGAGGAAAATCTCAAAATATATGATCAACTATGTGAATACATTGGAAAAAACATAGGAAAAGAAAAAACTCAATGAGAATAGATCATATGCTAGTCCATAAGAACTCCCTGAACAAATACAAGAAAATAGAAATTATTCCATGTTCCTTATCAGATCATAATGGGATAAAATTGGAGCTCAAGAACATGAATAATTCCAGAAACTTTACAAACTCATGGAGACAATAATTCACTATTGAATGACCCATGGATTGTTGATGAAATCAAATTGGAATTTAAAAAATTCCTACAATCAAATGATGATGAAAACACATCATACCAAAACATATGGCATACAGCAAAGGCAGTTTTAAGAGGGAAGTTTATAGCATTAAGTGCTTTCATCAATAAAATAAAGAAAAGCCAAATAAATGACCTAATGATGCATCTTAAGACAGTAGAAAACCAACAAAAAATCAAGCCTAAAAGGAACACCCAAAAGGAAATTACAAAAATAAAGGGAGAAATAACTCAATTAGAATCCAAAGAGATAATTCAAAAAATTAATAAGACTAAGAGCTGGTTCTTTGAAAAGTTTAATAAAATAGACACCCCTCTGGCTAACCTCATCAAAAAGAAAAAGGAAAAATCTAACATAGTACGGATTATGAAAGACAATGGATCCATAACCACTGATTCCAATGAAATACAGAAAATTGTCAGGGATTACTATGAGAGACTGTATTCCCAAAAATATGAAAATGCAGAAGAAATGGACAAATTTATTAACACGTATGACCTACTAAAACTAACCCCAGAAGACATAACTGACTTAAACAAGCCCATTACTTATACAGAAATAGAAACAGTAATTAAAAGTCTCCCAACAAAGAAGAGCCCAGGTCCTGATGGGTTCACGGCAGAATTTTACCAAACTTTTAAGGAAGATATAATACCTGTCTTCCTCAAATTATTCCAAAGAATAGAAAAGAAGGGAACACTCCCAAATACATTCTATGAAGCTACCATCACCCTGATACCTAAACCAGGAAAAGATTCATCTAAGATAGAGAATTATAGACCCATCTCCCTTATGAATGTAGATGCAAAAATATTCAATAAAATTCTGGCAAACAGAATATAGCAGCATATGAAAAAGATTATTCACCGTGACCAAGTGGGATTTATACCACAGATGCAAGGCTGGTTTAACATATGGAAATCAATTAATGTAATCCAACATTTCAGAAACTGACAAACAAAAACCACATGATCATCTCAATTGATGCTGAAAAGGCCCTCAACAAAGTGCAACACCTTTTCATGATAAAAACACTGGAGAAAATAGGTATAACAGGCAAATACCTTAATTTCATACAAGCCATTTATGACAAACCTACAGCCAACATTATATTAAATGGAGAAAAACTGAAACCATTTCCTCTTAGATCTGGAACAAGACAAGGATGTCCTCTCTCTCCTATTCAACATAGTAATTGAAGTTCTGGCCAGAACAATCAGACAAGAGAAAGAAATCAAAGGGATACAGATGGGCAAGGAAGAGGTCAAATTATCCTTATTTGCAGATGATATGATCTTGTACCTGAAAGACCCCAAAACCTCAATCAGAAAACTTCTGGATCTAATTAAATCCTTCAGCAAAGTGGCAGGCTACAAAATTAACACAAAAAAATCAACAGCTTTTCTTTACACCAATTCCAAACAGGAAGAGAAGGAAATTTCAGGAAAGATACCATTCATGATAACCCATCAGAAAATTAAATACCTTGGAATAAATCTAACCAAAGACCCTTCAGATCTCTACAAGGAAAATTTCAAAACATTAAAGAAAGAAATAGCAGAGGACACTAAGAAATGGAAAGACCTCCCCTGCTCCTGGATAGGGAATATTAATTTAGTAAAAATGGCTATCCTTCCAAAAGCAATCTATAGATTTAATGCAATACCCATTAAAATTCCACTGACTGACTTTACAGCGGTAGAAAAAATGATCCAAAAATTCATGTGGAACCACAAAAGACCACATACAGCCAAAACACTTGTTAAAAGTGCAAATCTAATGCAGGTGGAATCACAATCCCTGACTTCAAACTATACTACAGGGCAGTGGTTGCAAAAACAGCTTGGTACTGGCACAAAAATAGGCCCGAAGACATCTGGAACAGAATAGAAGACCCAGATATACCCCAACACACCTATAGCCACCTTATTTTCGACAAAGGAGCAAAGCAACTAAACTGGAAAAAGGACAGCCTCTTCAACAAATGGTGCTGGGAAACATGGTCATCCACATGCAGAAAAATGAAAGTGGATCCCCATCTCTCAATATACACGAGAGTTAACTCAAAATGGATAAAAGATCTCAACATAAAACCAGAAACTTTAAAATTTATAGAAGGCAAGATAGGCAATACACTCCATCATATAGGCATAGGAAAGTATTTCCTTAATAGGACTCCAATTGCTCAAGAAATTGCAACAAGAATAGATAAATGGGATCACATGAAATTAAAAAGCTTCTGCACAGCACAAGAAACAACAGAGTCAAGGAAACCCCCACGGAATGGGAAAAAATCTTTGCATTTTATACATCAGACAAAGGTCTAATTACTAGAATTTATAAAGAACTCAAGAAAAAAACTCCCCCAAAACCAAACAACCCAATACACAAATGGACAAAGGAACGGAGTAGACAGTTCTCAAATGAAGAGGTCCATAAAGCCATGAAACACAAGAAAAAGTGCTCAATATCCCTAGCCATTAGGGAAATGCAAATCAAAACAACGCTGAGATTTCATCTTACAG